>BSBK01006995.1:0-35000 GCA_027943335.1 Chamaecyparis obtusa
ATATATATATATATATATAAAATCTTATGATCATACTGACCCCATGGTAGGTAGATCCTTTCTGTGTTCTCTATATGTTTATGTGGTATTTACCTTGATTTGTCTTCACTTGGGGGCATCTTGGAGTGGAAACATAATCAGTGGAGTTGTTTATGTTTGCATTCAAGCCATTGCTCCTGTTAAAGTGTTAGTATTGACTTTAACGTTGGGGCATACACTCTGCTCACTTTTTGCACACACACTTTTTCAAAATATTTTTCAAAACTTTTCTCCCTTTATGTATTAGTGACTAATCCTTAAAGCATGGATTTTTACCTTATAGGATCTCTTGATCCCTCTAGTTTCAATTTTCAATGTTTTGATCCCTTAAGGTCGAAGGTGTCCTTAAGACTAGATCTGTCTTGTTTTGGATTTTCTCTTTTGGAATAGAATATTCCTAAGGGTAAATCTTTGATGGGTTGAGGAGTGAGTAGCCACATTCACTAGGCAGTTCAACTCCATCTTTCTAGTTGTGTTGTTTCCTTATGTGATTCACAATGGGACATAAGTTCTCATTGGGTGAGGTAATCACACTCTTTTTTCTAGTGACATCTCTCTTATCGTAATCTTGGGGTTGACAAAGACTTGACTCCCTGGAGGCTTGAGGATCACTTTGTCACTTTGATTTCAATAAGATTGTCATTTTCTTTGTGATCTCCTTTACCAAGAGTTTGCATCAAGTCCATACTCTTGCTAAAGTGGGGGCTAAATGTATTGTCGTAAAATGGAAAGCACTTCCATTTAGGACTGGTTTATCCCTTCGAGTAAGTGGTTTGGGGTCATGTCAAATGCCTTGAATGGGTCTTTGACTTGGATCTAGCTTTTTCCCCCGTCCTGCCCTATTTTCCACTTCTTTCATGCCTATTTCTAGCATCCTTCTCTGTGAATTTGAGGCTCTTGACCTCAGGGTCAAGGTCAACCTTGACCCTGACCCAGGGTACAAATTTCAAATTTTGAAGGTTTTCAGATGTCGGGTTTCAAAAAGATTTATTTCCCACTTTTAGATCGGCTGTTTTAGGCTTCGAAATGGTAAACTCTCAAAATATATTTAATTTGGGTCCACTTTTAAAGGTATAGGCTTAATGAGAATTTATTTCTCCTATGTCATCCTCTCTAGAAGTTTGTGCACTAGACTAGTATATTAGGAAGTATTCTCCTCTCATTTTTGACATCAAGAAATTGGAGGAAGGATCATCTATGTATAATTTATCAAAGTGAGCATTCAAGCCTTCAAACATTCAAGCATTTCAAGTAATCAAGCAAGCAAGAAGAAAGCAAGCAAGAAGAAGTATTCAAGCATTTCAAGCACTCATCTATCTTCAAGCATTCAAGAATTCAAGATTCAATTCATCAAGGAGATCCATTAGTAGCCATTAAAAGATTCAAGCTCTATGGAGCCCTCTTGTTGTCAAAGATTTCTCCATTCAAGCTTCTTCATATTCCAAGATCCATTCAAGATTGGTGTTGAAGATCTAAGGGCAATTGATTTGAGACATCCTACATCCTACAATTCTATATCCATTTGGAGCATCCATACTTGTGGATTCAAGGATTTGAATCCTCCACAAGGGTTTCATAATAGGCAAGGTGAATTGTTCTATTTACTTTGTTTATTACTGCAATTTCAATTATATTTCAAGGTTAATTCCAAAAATTGGGGTTTGACCAAGGCAAACCCCTCATCCAAACAACAAAACCATTTTTCTTGTAGGCATAGTGCAGGTGTAGAACAATGAATTACAGAGAAGATTTAGATACCCTTTTTGACAAACTTTTGGGATCCATGAACAGAATTTCTGTCAGAGCTGTGTACGTCAAGGTCGACATAAAGGGGTCAAGGTCGACCTTTATTTGGGTGAAGGTCGACCTGGAACAAAAAAGAAAAAATATTTATGGGTTTTCTTCATCTTTGTGTTTCCATCCCAAATCCAACTGTGGAATTTTCAGAATCTTAGTACAGACACCATAAACAACAATTCCCAGATTTGCAATACTTTGAGGTTAGTATTTGTCTTCAATTCATTTCAATTAAGATTTCAATACTCTCTTCCAAAAGGGAATGTAAGGTTTTCCTCTTTCTTCTTATTACTAATCGATTGATTCATCTATGCATTGAACATTTCCTTGTGGTTAATCAATTTGGATCTTTCCTTTGGAAATTTAGGGCTAAGAAGAGAATCTTACCTGCCCCAACTCCTCGATAAATTTCAAATCCCATCTTATCATATTTGATCTCTTACACCCTTTTCTCACTATCGACCTTAAATTGATTGGTCTTTAATGAGGATGCCATTGCTGATAATAAATTTAGGGCTTCATGAAAAATCTATTTAAATAGCTCAGTTTGGTTCAAACTTACTTGAATCACTTCCAAATAGTCCATGAAATGCTCAAATCGCTATAGATAGCTTGGACTCTCTTTGCACAAATCTCGCTCTAGTTCATAGTGTGAAAAAAATGAGTTGGATCGATGTGTATTTGTGATAAGAGAAAACCTAACCTATTTAGAATAGGCGTAGACATTCAAACATTAGTCAAATAGTCTATTCCTAGCATATAGTAAAATAAATTTGCAAAGACACTCAGATAGAGCTTGAATAAGAGCACCATGTCACCGTTTAATTTGCTCTCAATTTAGAAATGTGGTTGTTCTCTCAAAACACATGGAGCTTGTCTCTAATGAAGATTAGGAAGGATTGGGATGAATTAGGAACCATGATAATCCCATAGTGGCACAAAATCAAGTATAGAACACCTGATTTGCCCCTAAAGCCTCAAGGAGCCTAATAGAGCTAAAAATACATATTAAGCTATAAATGATTATTTTAAGATTGATTTTAGACCAAATGAAGTGTGATGTGATGATAATGCTATGCAAAACAATGAAATAAACTATGTTTAATCCATTATGCTAAGCTAAGATGTGTTATGAAAGCTTGAAAGATTAATGAAATCTAACAATTAGGATTTATTATGCTAAGTCTAGATAGAAATGAGCATGATAACAATGCATGAAGATAAAAACTAAGCTAATGATTTTCTCTTGGAAGAGAGACTATTTATAGGATTTTCCTAGGGGCTTGGGTTAGGATGGAGAGTTAGGGTCAGAGTCAGGGTTTGAGGTAGAGTCAGAGGTTGAGTTAGGGGTAAGGTTAGATGGATGAGGGTTAAGGTTGCTCACACATGTGTGAGCAACACTAGGGAAGTGTGCCTAGGGAAAAAGGGTGAAAGAGAAGACACAAGCTTCATTCATGAGGTTGTAAGAGCCTTAATGAGTGTGTAAGAGGCTATTAATGAGTCTGTAAGGCTCATTAATGAGGGGTGTTGACCAAAAGTCAAAGGAGACTGGATTAGGCTAAGAAAGTTAGGAAACACCTTCTAAACTAGTTTAGGAAAGGTTTAGGAAAGTTTAGGAAAGTTTAGAAGGGTTTAAGAATCTCTCTAAGATGCTAGGGTTTTGAGGGATTTAAATAAATAATTTATTTATTTAAAGGATTTTTGGTCAATTTATTAAATAATTAATAAATTTTGGAGGGAATGATGTTTACATTGGATTTAAACATTTCTGAAAGGAATTTTTTAATTAAATATTTTTAATTAAGATAGAAGGGATAATGACAATAAAAACTAATTAATTAATTAAATAATTAATTAATTAATAAATGATGATGTCATCAAAGGTTTCTGCCAAAATAAAATATTTTTATTTTGGCAAAGGCATTTTAGGTGTCTACATTTTGCCCCTCTTTGATGCGATGCTGCGAGTGGTGTGACGTTAAAGACAAGAAAATAAGATGCCCCATGCTAGAGTTTAGAGGATAAGAGGTTGTGCCCCCTCAAGAAAATAACGCAAAGAGGAAACATTGTGGAATTTTCTCGAAAAGAACATAGAAAGGAAGGGAAAGGATGAAGAAAGATAGGAAGGGGGAGATAAATAGACATCCTTCCAAGAGAAAAGATGCATAAATGCAATATGATGTAAGATGCAGGATGAAGCTATATGCAAGATGCAAGATTAATCTATATGATGCAAGATGGGGGATTTGGGGAGCTCCTTGTGTTGGATTTTTTGAGAGCACAACCTAGTTTGATATAGAAATGTTAGAGACCTGCCAAGGTTACTGAGAACACAAGGCCTTATCACCAGCATTGCATATGACTGACACAAAAAAAAAGAATGCAAAGGGTTGCCCCAACATCACACATGAAACTCAGAGGAGGCATGGTGGAAACAATGCTAGAGAAACCACAAACACATGACTAACTCATTGGCAGAAGCAAAAGATCAAAAGACCTTGCCCTAGATTGTCCTCATTCACATCACACCATGATATAAATGATCATGGCGACTTTGAGGAGAGGAACAATGAGAAGCCGTAAAATATTAACAAGATTAAAAGGAAAAAATCCAAGATCAAAATGATAACTCCAAAAGACATCCTTTGCCAAGGAGAGAGATTGATGGTTGATTGATGGGGGGAGATTAGGTTTGAACATGGAGAAGGATACATGGTCATGGACCTGGTTTGATTGCTTAGATCAGACAATATAGAAGGATACATGTGTGCGGACCTAGTTTGATTGATTAGGTTAGACAATACAGAAGGATACATCTGTACATACCCATGTTGATGGGGAGAATGTTGTGTTGCTGATTGGAAAATGATGGATCAAGGATAGTCGACAAAAGATATTACTAAAGTACAAGGCTGGGTGGGATAAGATATCTGATCAAATGCTATTGCAGGACTGGCGAGGATATGTACAACAAGACACAATGATATGTACAAAGGATGGGGAGATATTTACAAGATATCTCAAAGGATAAGCAAAGATTCAAAGGAACAAATGAAATAATGAGTATCCCACAAAACCTTGTGCCATAGGTAGGATGATGGATGATGAATAATTTTCTGAGGATTGATGGTGGAGGATGGTGGAGGATTGCTAAGTGTTGGGAATGAGTCACTGCTTCCTGATGTAGGATCAGATAGGATTGGATTTTCAACCTAAGATAGATTGTTGATCTTTGAAAGATGATATTTTTGTCAGTGTATGCCAATCTCTTGCTAAAGATGATGAGGCCTATAAAGACAAGTACAAGATTCCCTAGACAATGCTTACTCAAAGGATAGTGCTGGGATGATTCTGATTTAGGATAAGGATCGAACAACTCAAAGGATATGACATAAAGTAGATGGCATGTAACTAGATAAGGATTCCTATGACAAAAGATAGGTAAGAAACTTGAATGTCAAAAGGACCAAGGGATGATTATTAAAGCGCTTAGCTGGATAGGTCACGACGACTCAAGGGATAATTGACATAGAGGATGGGACCTAAAGACACATATGTATAGATGAGCTTAGGTGGATACATGACTAACACTATGGTACAAGACTCAAGATAGGATGTGCAAGGGATCTGGGGATGAAGCTAAAGCTGGAAATATATGCAAGATGATGCCCTAGTGGGGCTGGAAAGACAAGATAGATTGATGGTGGATAGGATGATGATGGATGATGTGTCCTGAAGTGACATGGATTTTGGAAGGATGCATCCCAACAATGATGATTGGATTGAGATCAAGGCTTGCCACAAGACCAAGAACAAGACTAAGGATGTGATGGGAAAGCTTGGCTTGATGTTGGATGTTGGATTTTGGATAGCTAGAGGACATGGATAGGATTGGGAGATGTTGGAAGGCTGCTAGGAATAGTTGGATATGGATGAATGGCATTGGATTGTATGGGGGTAGCCTATAGCTAGATACCAATGACAATGGAAGTGTTGGATGATGGAAAGATGGAGGAAACGCTGAGGGATTTGGATGGAGGAAATGCTTAGGATTTGGATAGAGGAACTTTGAGGATTTGGATAGAGGAATGCTTGGGGGATTTGGATAGAGAATTTTCTTAAGGATTTGTTGGGAGCTGTGGATAGAGGAAACTACTAAGGGATTTCTGATAGAGGAACTATTGGGAGTTGCAGATAGAGGAATGCTAGTAGATTTGGATAGAGGATTGCTAAGGATTTCTAAGAGAAGAAATGCTTGAGGATGAATGCTTGGAGAAAATGCTTGGGGATTTGGATAGAGGAACTCAAGGTTTTGGATGGGAGGAATGGAGGAAGATTTGGACTTGGGAGATGGAAGATAAGGATTTGGATAGGTCTCCAAGGAATGTGTCATCAAGGAATAAGATGCCCTCGCTTAGGATAGTTCATGCATTCAGAGGCATTTGGTAGAGGGTACGTTTGGATGGAAGATAAGACAATAAGAGGATGAGGAAGGTAGATGGAAGCTTGGATAGTTGATGGATAGAGGATAGGTCACTGGAAGATGTGATAGGAAGATGGATGTTGAAAGGTGCCCAAAAGCATGTATACTTGGTGATCTCTATTTTGTTATCAAGATCCAAAGGAGGATGGCGAAGGTGAAGAGACAAGTGTGATGGAGGAGATGCTAGATAAGATGTGATAGAAGGGAATTGCCCCCAATTGTAGAGAGGAACTGGGGGGAGTTACACATGACGCCTATTTGCTAGGTTTTCATCATGGTACTTGTCCAAGGCGCTTGAATTGCCAAGTTTTTACCATTGGATGAATTTTTTTCTCTTTTTTTTTCTTTTTTGATATTTTTCTTGATTTTTCCAACTTTTATAGATTTTCTAATTTGCTGCTGACTTTTTACTGATCTTTCATTGATTTTTTGATTTGTTGTTGGCTTGTTGGTACAACTTTGTTAGGATGGAGGAATTATGCAAAGGCATGAATGAGATGGGGTAGATGGGAGATATGGTGGTAGAAAGTGTTTGGATGGAAGGATGAAAAGAGATCATGATAGGGAGATGTTGTCAGGACCAACATTGACATATGTTGCTCGGTTGATGGATGAAGTGGATCAGATGTGGAAGATAGAGGTGGATATGATGGAGGAGTTTTGTTAGGAGATATTGGGTCATAGGGACCCAAAATAGATGTAGAAGACATAGAAGAGGAATGAGTAGCTGTTGGATTTGAAACTTTGGATGCTATAATGGATGTTTCTTTTAGATGCATTGCATCTTTTTTCTTTGGGATCCACATAGTCTTTGCTTTAGCTTTGGTGGGCCTTTGTGGCCATTGTGATGCATTGGATTTTGTTTTTGCTTTAATAGGCCTTTATGGCCATTGGGATGCATTGGATTTTTATTTTCTTTGATAGGCCTTTGTGGCCATTGGGATGCATTGGATTTCTTGATTGGATTTTTCTTTTCTTGAGCATGTCCTTTAGAGTGGACATGGAAATCTTTGGATCTTTGCAGATATTTCCCTTTATGCCTTTTTGAGTTGGCATCCAAATTACAAGGAGCACCAGGAGGAATATGAGGAGATGTGCAGGATGGAGGAGATATGGATGAAGAGATGGAAGGAGATTGGTAGATAGGAGATGTGGGAATGTGCCTTTGTTGATCTTGACTAGGGATGTTTGGATTTTGGATGAAGGATTGAGTAGGATAAGATGGGGGATGATATTTTGGGATGTAAGGGACCAAAATGCATTTGGCATGTTAAGGATATGCAATGGTAGATTTTGGGACATAGGGACCCGAAATGGATTTAGAGGATGAAGGAGGAATGTGATAGGTTGTCTTGGGCTGCAATGATGGAGGAGGAGGAATGACATTGTATGCTTTGGAGGGATGATGGAAATATGCAATGGTGTTCTTGGAAGGATTCTTGAATTTGGTTTTAGCTGTACCAACATTTTTGGAGGAAGTGCCTTCTTCAAATGTATGACCAATACCACATGATTTTGGATGTTTCTTGTCCTAAATGGGCTCCAAAGTTCCTTTTTCATGAGCACCTAGGCCTTGGCCTTGATAATTTCATTTCTTGAGCATTTTATCCAACCAAGGATATTTCTGACTTAGGGAATAAGATAAACATCTAGTTTTTGGCTCTGTGGTGGAAGATATGAAACTTATTGCTTTTGCTTCAAGCTAGTTGCCATTGACAAATGTAAGTGGACCAAGCAGATAGAGTGATGGTAGTGGGATAGTTTAGATTGGAGGATCATCAAGTGGAGAGGATGGGATGATAGGATCATGACTGGGATTGGAGGATGGCAATGGATCTTGAGATAGAAAATTTGGGATAGTAGGATGTTGAATTGGAAGCACTTGGATTATAGGATCTTGGATTGGAGGAATTTGGATGGGAGGATCTTGATTTAGAGGAAGTGAAGGGATTTGATCTTGATTTTCATCTATGGGTACTTCAACATGCTTTTGGACAAGATCTAGACTAGATTGGATTGGTGTGGATAGAGTGTTGGGGGATTTATGGACAAAAGAACTGTTGAGAGATGGGGTGGATGGAAAGATAGGATATTCTACAACTGTGATGGCTGGAAGAAGGATTAAATCTTTAGATGGTATGGATGAAAGAATGGGAGATTCTGCAATTGTGGTGGTAGGAAGAAGGGTGAACCCACAAGGCTCCTTATATGTGGTTTAGATAATGCTAGGAGGAGGAGAAGTGGATAGGAATTGGATGGAGTCAACATATGGAAAGGACTCAATGATGCTAGGAGATGGAAGAAGATCAATGAGTGAGATATATGGAAGAAGGATAATTGATGGGAGTGATGGAGGAGGAATGATGGATGGGCATCATCATTGAGGGCTTCATATGAAGGATTCATATGACATGGCTCATCAACTTTAGGAAAGGGATTTGTTTTTGGCTTCCTTGTGAAACTCCTTGGAGACTTTCGTCATGGAGATTGAGGTGAAGGATTAGAATGTGTAGGAGATGGAGATATAGGATAGTCCTTACATGAATGTGGGGTGGAAGATTTTGAACTTGCTTGAGGGGATGATGGTGCAAAAGAGGAATTGGAAGATGGCATGACTAGATAGTTCACATAGGTAGGTTTAGAAGAAGATTGTGAACTTGATTGGATATTTGGTGAGGCAGGGGTGATGGGTTGAGATATGCAATATGAAGTGGATTGAGGGACACATTCTTCTTATGGAAGGGGATTTGTGTTAATAAAGGTGAGAAGGGAAGATGTTAGATTTAGATAAGATATAGTGGATGATGGATCAATAGAGGATGGTGGATTAGGATAATGGATTGGAAGACTAGGATTTTGGATTTGAAAATGGTTTGGAGGATAAGGACACGATGGAGGATTTGGATAAGGGATGTAGCTAGCAGTTTATTGTGAAATAATGGTGTTTGATACATGACCATAGAAGAAGATGGAGGTATGAAGGATGCATATAGAGGATGTATAGGCTCAATATAGGAAGAAGGTATGGATGAATAAGATAATGGATTTCCCTTGCCAAAGGTAGGATAAGGAAAAGTAGTGGATATGCATGAAGGCATGATATGATAGTTTAGAGGAATTGGGTCCTGGGGGATGTTTGGAGAAATCTTGCTAAGAATTTCAAAATACTTATCATGATCAACAAGACTTTCATCATCATTGGGATATGATGGAGGAATGATTGGATTCTAGAGGATGTTTGGAGCAAGTCTTCTAAGGATTTTAAAGTACTCATCATGATCAATAAGACTTTCATCATCATCAAGATAGGATGGAATAAGAGAAGAGACATAATAACCAAACTCATAATAATGGTTTTGAGACATGTTGACTTGCGGATGAGTTTGGATAGGGATGAGGGATGAAGATGGATTGGAAGAATAAGGCTTTGGATTAGGATGACCGAGAAGCTTAGACTAGGATTGTATTTGGCTTAGGATAGGAGGAAATACTGACTCTAGAGGAAGATGGTGTAATGTCCCTCCAACCCTAACAAGTCCTGATTATGTTCACTAGAAATTATAAAGTATTATATGTGTTTTTGTGGTTATTTTATAAGAGAATAATCCTTCTTGAGATACTTGCTTCCTAGTCACTATAACTTCATATTTTAATAATATTGCATAAGTATATTCCTTTATATCTCCCTATGTGTTAGTGATATGTTAGGACCTTAATGTTATGGATCACCTGATAGATCTATATGATTCTTTGCGAGATGATCATTATCAATTTTTATGTTTATCTTAAGGTGATTGATTAAAAGGTTAGATGTGTTACCTACTCTAATAATGTTACTTTTAATTAGAAATGATTAATTCATTTAGGGTTATATGATTTGTTTATCTTGATTTGATACTCGGACATTTTGAGTCCATGCTTGATGGTTAGATGGGTTTTTGAAAGTTAATAGATGATTTACATTCACATGATTATGTTATGATGCATTCTTTTTATACAATATGGAAAAGAGATTATTTTGGTACTAACTGGTTGGTCAGAATAATACTCTAGTAACTTTAAGGATTGGACACCCTTTAACAGTGATTCATTGCTTAAACTTATCACATGGCTACTTGAAATATCAGACTAGACTTCATTAAATGTATCAATTTGGGAACGTGAACTTGAGATGGTGGCTGCAAGGTCTATGCTTTAGTTCTCTTCAAAAGTCATCACTACTAAAGTAAAGGTATTGATGCAGGAAATTTATACTAAGAACTGAAACTATAACTTAACTCACAACTTGAAGGAAATGCTTACTAGTAAACTAATAATGCTTCAAAAGTAAACCTATGCTGCAGGAAACAACTGATGGTTCTACTACCAATGGCTGTAGGAGCAACAATGCTTATCAACTTTAAAGAAACTTAACTAAGTCCTACTTAAACATGAACAGAGAATTCACCTTCTGCGTGGGCCCCCACGGAAGTGTGAATGGAAAAAAACTCAGATGTTGAAATTTGGAACTATCATATATTCATTAACAAAACACAAGTACATAATAGAATATCAAAGTGTATTTAATTTGTTGCTGGATTACAATATAAACTCCTCAAAACATCTAACTAACTCGGAATCATAAGTTCCAGCTTATTTAAAAGAAACTGAGAAAACATAACACCTAAAAACTAGGTCCTTCATTACATAGCATAACAACTTCAGTTATAGGAATGATAGCATCATTTATGCAAGAGGATAAACCATATTTAGTGCCTCAAGAATATAGGAACACTGGTAACTAGATTGATCCAGTCTGTGTTATCAACCGCAAGGTAATGGAAGTAGTGGAGCCATGATAAATTCTAGAAACAATTATTCACCTTGAAGAGCCACTTCATCTTTGAGTCCTTACTCCTTGCTAACTTATTCTTCTCCTGCAAAAGGTTAGCATAAAAAAATCTGCACAAAAATCCAAGGCAAATATTTATAATAAGTCTTCCTACTTTAATGCATCCTTGTCACACGGCTGGAGGAACACTACCCATTAACACTAGAGAAGAGAAATACCAATTTTTCATCATAATATCCATTAGTCTTTATATATATTTAGTATTTTCCTTTAGTGTCAAAAGTATCAGATATACACATGGCTAAAGCATATAAACATAAAAGTCTGCATAATGTTTATGAAAACCATAAGATATTTCAGTCTAGACTCAGTAAATCATAAACAAAACAACCCATAAACTAGACTCGTCATTCCCCCCAGCTTAGCTATTTGTTGGTCCCATAGCAAATATAAAATTCTTCAACCTGGCTGTTAGTCTGTAATCAGCAGTTGTCTTCTGTCCAAATCCTCCTTTGGCAAAACTTGAATAGAATCCCTTTGTCTCTCTATGTTTTTGCTACCTTTCCTTTTCTCCCTTCATATCAAAGCTGTCCAAATTTTATGAATTGGCTAGGAGTGGAGACATTAGCAATGGTGGTTGAAAAGTTAGTGGGATCCAGAAACTCTCTCGCTCTCTTCCCAAAGAAATATACCAAGGGGCTCACCAATTCACCATGTCAAAGTTTAGGGGTGAATGTGGCTCCTTGTTTCTGAACTCCGTAGATAAACTGATCCAGTGCCATTGAATGCCATTTCTAGCTTTAGGTAATTCAGAATTCACCAAATGTTAATATGCATTAAATGCTACATTTCTAAGTGGATAGATGAGCTTGCTACCTGATTCAGATGGGGAAATTATTAACCAATCATAATAGCAAGTTTCAAGATCTTTGGCTTTAGGTCTCATATATAGGGGAATTTCCTGTTCTAAATCCCTATACAACTTGGCTTGAGTGTCCCAACTAATCTCATTCGATATCCATGACATAAGGGCCCTAAGTTGAATGTCCCCAACATATAGTAAGGGGTTCCAAACTCGATCATCTGGGACTGCTAGGTTGTGAAGGAAGAGTTCACATGGTAGATTTTGAATGGCTACAAGAGAGTTATTGAAAGCTTGAGAAAACTGAGTAGGCTCTAGCAATAAAGGAGATCTATCTTGCATAATGCAGGTCATCTTATAGTTCAACAATTTTTGTTTGAGGAACATGGCATAAACTGGTGATGGAGATCTACAACCCATTAAATCAAGGATAAGGGATGTAATTTTGGTAATTTTTTCTTGTAACTGTTCCACCTTTTCCTCCTGTTCAATAGTTTCCTGAAAATGTTGGTCTATAACTCTATTTAACTCTTTCTTCTACTGCCTCCATTGTTCCCTTTCTGAATTTAATTGATTGGACAACTGAGAAATAATGGATAATAGGGACACAGAACTAGATTAACTTGACATGGAATTGTCAAAAGATTTATCTACTGAAGAGAGAACAGGGGACTTACATTCTTTTGATTTTATCCCTTCTTTAGGATATGTCCAAACCACCATGGCTCTCTCAGCATTAGAGCATTGCTATGCAATAGAGGCCAATGTATCTAAACCCTCATTTATAATTTTCTCAACTACCTTATTAAAAAGGTGTGCATCAATATCAAGATTTTCTTCATATGGGCTCCTTTCTGCTGTAGGAGAAAATCTTGGTTCATCTTCTTCCATTATATAACTCTCCGAGTCATCTTTTTGAGGATTCCTGGAGATTGAACCTCTTCTCTAAAATACATAAGCTTGCTCTTCTGAGCTGGAGTCATCACCAATGACAATGACTTATGCATTTGTTGGCTTATCATGAACCTATTGTTTTGTTTCAAAATTAGGAACTTGTCTTGTTTCAAAATTAGGAATCTCCTCAAACATTTCCTGCTTCTTAATCTCAGTCCATTGTTCTTCTTGCTGCATGTTTCTAAACTCTTCTTCCTTTTGCCTAGAAGCCTCATGTTCTACATTTGACTCTGTGAATGGAATCTCTGCAGTCACATTTGACTTCCTCCTATTGCTTCTCCTTAATGGAGTTTCTTCCTTCTTTTCTAGAGCTTTCCTTTTTCTAGAAGTGCTTGTGGCTACAGGAGTAGATTCCTTAGTCTGTTTACTAGTTTCAAGATTATTTTTCTTATTCCTATTTTTTTGAGAAACCTTCTTTGCCACAGGAGCAGCTTCAACCTTTTCTGTAGAAGTCTCCTCTTCCTCTTCATGAACTGATCATGAAGCAGAGGAATGAGGGGAATTAGGAGTCCTAACCCTAGATTTCTTCTTGGATGAAGAACCTTGTCCAAGTTTGATAATAATATTCCTAACCCCTTTATCAGTTTGAATCCTTTGCCCTACTCTGTGCCCAATAGGTTATGGGGTTGGTTCCTTAAACCCTTGAAGCAGAAATTCATCCTAAGAGATTTCTGACTGCTCCCTTAAAGCTTTCTCAACTATCAATTTGACTAGATAGTGGTGTGAGACAAAATTGTGTTTACCCTCCTGAACTAGAGTGGCTTGCTTCGACAAAATGCTAAACATGAAACTAGGAACATTGATAGGCCTATTATCATGCGTTAGACAACTCAAAAATTTAAAATGAATAGCATGCAGGTAGGAATGTCATCCCTCACAAGTAAAGTATCTAATGACATGAACTTCACATTGTCTAAATGGCTTTGGAAGAGACAGTCTAGATGTACCTTGTTTTCGGTCCACCTCAAGTGGTGGGTTTGAATGTAGAGTGAACTGAGCCCTAGATGTGGTCAAATCAACATTTTATACAAATTCCTCTCCTTCCTGTGGCAGCCCCATAACTTCTACCAAAATTGTCTGTGAAAATGGCACTCTCAGCCCCTTTACTATAGCCATGCCATCTTTTAATGGGCTAAGAAACTGTAGCGCAACTTCATCATCCCAGCTAGTTAGTTTTTGGATATAATCCAGCCAACCTCTTGCTTGAAAATATGGCCTGTAGGCCTGGTCTTTTAACAGAACATTATGCACAGTGGGCTCCCTATGAATGAGGTCACCTCCCATCTTTAGGTACTTGAAATACCCAAAATGGAGTTGCAGGAGATTAAAATAGGCAAGAACAAATTCAAACAAGAAGGCTTGAAAAGGCAAGTTGTAGGAAGGTTTTCAAACATGGAAAGTTCTAGCAGTGTAGTTCAGAAAATGAGCTCATAAGTAATATGAATTCAAATCAATAATCTCTCTTAATTACTCACAATTACTCATAATTACTCATTCGCAGACTTTGTACTTAACATGTACTCGCCACCTTCACTTAATATGTGTGAAATAACAACGCAACACAAATCTTTCAAGAAGTGTCAAATCATGACAAGAAATGCAAGTACGACATCATAAAATAATAAATAGAATAAACATAAAGATTTTATAAACATAATGACAAAAATAAGATAACTTCCCCCCAACTAAATTAGGCAAGTGGTCCCACACTTACATAGGTGACAAGGCATACAGAAAGATCAAAAAACAAATTAAAACTGCATACCTTGGAAAGTGTACGTAACTGAATTATTGCTGAGGTGGCAGTCTTTGCTATCCATGTAATGAAGAATAAATGAGATGGATGGGTGAAAGACATCAAATGAAATGAAATTTTATTATGGAGAAGAAACTTTCATTAAGAAAGCGTTTATTATGAAAGTGATGAGAACTTTTAGAGTGAGGAAGGCAAATGAGCATAAAGCTCATTACAAGAGGCTGTAGGAAATGTATCACTAGCGGAGGATGAAAATTGATGTAGGAACTCTTACTTACTCTGAGGTTTGTGATATAAATTCAACTTGTGACCATTTACTAATAATTTGAACCGAACTGGATCAACTATGGAAAGCTGGACCGTGCCATTTGGAAAGACTGCTATAATCTCGTACAGTCTGAACCACCTGGTTTAGAATTTTCCCAGATTATGCTAATACCGAGAGTCATAGAGGAGTGTCCAATCACCAACAAAAAAGATTTTATCCTTAACATACTTGTCATGCCATTGCTTGCGCTGGTGTTGTATCAATTCTGTGTTGTGCAGGGCAGATTTATGCCATTCATCAAGACAATTCAAGCTTAGTATCCACTCTTGCTATGCTGTAGTGAGATCCATACCAAGATCAAGAGCTATCCTTAGTGTCTTATGTTTGAATTCTATAAGCATAACTGTAGATCGAACATATACAAGTTCAAAGGGTGTGAAACCAGTTGTAGATTTCCAAGTAGTCCGGTAAGCCCAAAGAGCTTCAAAAAGTTGTGTGGCCCAATCTTTCTTATGGATTGCGACTATTTTGGTGAGAATAGATTCCAACTCCCGATTGGTAACTTCTACCTACCCATTAGCTTGAGGGTGATAAGGTGAGGATTTACCATGCCTTATATTATACTCCTCCATCAGGGCAGCTATCAAATTGGAAGTAAATTGAGGACCTTGATCAGATTGGATTTCCCTAGGTACCCCTAATCTTGTGAATATGAACTCATAAAGGAATTTTGAAACATTGTTATCCCTTGGGTGCTTCATAGGTTTAGCCTCAGCCCACTTTGTAACATAGTCAATACATATAAGGATATAGGACTTACCTTGTGAAGAAGGCTCAATAGGGCCGACAAAGTCAATCCCCCATTTATCAAAGGGTGCAACAATTAGATGTGGCTACAGGGGCATTTCATCTATTTTAGTAGGGCATCCTATGCATTGGCATTTGTCACACTTTTTGGTGTACTGAGCAGCATCTTTGTGTAAACTGGGCCAATAGTGACCTGTAGTCAAGATCTTCAGTGTTGTTCTTTTGGTAGCAAAATGTCCAACACAAGGTTTATCATGACATGCCCTAAGAATATCATATGTTTCATCCTCCCTTATGCATCTCCTAGTTACTTGATCAAGACCAGTATAAAACATGAATCCTAAAATCCATGAATAATTAAAGCTCTTTTCAGCCAACAGTCTTCTTTTTTGCAGAGAAATGAGCAGGTATCTTACCAGTGGTGAGATAATTGGCAATATCGACATACCAGGAATTGTGTGCAAAAAGTAGAAAATGGTGCTCATCAAGAAAACTATCGTCAATAGCTACAGGATCATCAGGGACATGCAACCTAGAAAGAAAATCCACTACCACATTGGCCTTACCAGGCTTGTCGACTATAGTGATGTCGAATTCCTGCATAAGGAGCAACCAGCGAGCTAGTCGTCCAAAGATTGCATGCTTGTTCATGAGATAATTAATAGAAAAATGATCGATATGCACATAGATCTCATATCCAGTAATGTAGTGTCTAAATTTATTTAGGGCATAGATGACTGCAAGCAGTTCTTTTTCAGTGACAGTGTAATTAAACTCAACACCTTGCAAATTTTTACTAATCAAGTAAATGGCATGCTTGAAACAGAGTCCACCTTCTAACCAAGGACAACACCAATAGCATAATCTGATGTGTCAGTATGAATGTGAAAAGGCAAGCCCCAGTTAGGTCCTCTCAACACTAGAGCTGTGGTGAGAACTTCCTTAAGCTGCAAGAATGACTTTGCACACTCAAAGTCCCAAGAAAATTCAACATCCTTCTTAAGCAAGTTATACAGGGGTGTTGCAAGCTGACTGAATTCCTTTATGAACCTTCTATAATACCCGGCATGTCCAAGAAAACTTTTCACATCTTTTTGTTTTGCTGGGGTAGGCAATGTGCTAATCACTTCAATCTTGGTAGGGTCCACTTGAATACCTTTGGAAGATATGAAATGCCCTAAGACAATCTCTTCTTCCATCATCATGAAGCACTTCTCTCTATTGAGAGAAAGGTTGTAATCATGACATCTTTGAAGAACTTTTTACAAGTTTTCCTTATCCGCATCAAAAGTATGCCCATATGTGGTAAAGTCATCCATGCAAATCTCTATGCAATTAGTAGAGATATCAGAGAATAAACTTATCACAGCTCGCTGGAAAGTGGTACAAGCATAGCACAACTTGAAAGGTAACACTAAATAGGTAAATGTTCCCCATGGGCATGTGAACGTTGTCTTCTCCTGGTCCTTAGGTGCTATCTATATCTAATTATAACCACTGAATCCATCCAAAAAAGAGAAGTATTTCTTACCAGCCAGGTTATCAAGGACTTGGTCTATGAACAACAATGGAAAGTGGTCCTTCTTAGTAGCTGAGTTAAGCTCCCTATAGTCAACAAAAACTCTCCACTTCCCTCCTTTCTTGGGCACTATAACAAGAGGGGAGACCCACTGACTATCAGAAATGGGATAAATGAAGCCAACATTTAACAACTTCTACAACTCATTCTTAACTATATCCTTTAGAGCTATATTAACCCTTCTTTGAGATGAACGAACAGGTTTGAATTTAGGATTGATATAGATTTTGTGAGTGCAAAGTTTAGGATCTAGGCCTTTCATGTAATTATAATCCCAAACAAAAGCTTGTTGATGTTCTTGTAGAAGCTGCAGGATGACTTTCTGCTAAGAGAGTGACAAAGCACTATTCATATTTAATTATTGTCCTAGACTAACTTCTATCTTAATGACCTTTTCTGCCATAGACAACTGAGCAATTGGAAAAGACTCCATCTCATGAGGTAATAATGTAGGAAGGAATTGTGAAGTCTCTGAATACTATGGAGCGTTTGGAGGTGGTAACAAAGTTTTCAGAATGTAGTCTGCTTGGGGACACATTTGGGAGTGCACTCCATACTCATTCATGATAATGGAGGAAATGATATCATCTTCTCCCCTAGAGGCTACAAATGGCTCCCTGGATATCATCATTAACTGGTGGATTGAATTGACCTCAGGTTTAGCATCACCCAAGTCTGGCCAAACTATCTGGTCATCTTGTAACAAAGGTTGAGCTGGAGAATATAGAGTCAGATTCTTAGTGTTGACTCCATTGGATATAGTCATTTTTCCTGACTGACAAGCTATATAGGTAGTTGCAGTAGCCAACCATGGCCTACCTAGAATTATGGAACCCTCCCATGTTAGCCTTTGGAGAGAGGACAACAAAGTCAATCAGATACTCCCAAGAATTCAAGGTGACTATGACATCCTCTACCATCCCATCAGGTGTAATGGTGGAACTATCAGCAAGCTAAAGGATGGTTGGGGTTTCCCTAAGACCGATGATATGCAACTGAGACATTACTTCCTTGGTCATGACATTTACGGATGCACCTAAGTCAACTAGAGCATTTTGAACTTGTATTCCTTGAATAGTGACTATAACCACGGGGCTACCAAGATCAGAATACTTTGGAACTATCAATTTCTCCAACATTAGGTTAGATAACTGTCCTAGAACATGTATGGTTTTGGGATCCTTTTTCTTCCTCCTGGGTTGTTTTATACATGCTTCCTTGATGGCTTTATTATATGTAGGCACTTCCTTTATGGCATCTAACATGGGTATTTCAATTGTCATTTTCTTTAGTTGGGTAAGAAAGTCCAATACTGCTTGGTTCTCCAATGGCTTAGCTTGTTCCTCTAATCGATGAGGAAATGGGGGTTCTTGAGCTATAGGAAATGCAGGGTGTACTAGCACCTCAGTTGGTTTTGCTAAGGCATCCTCAACTTCAGTGATGATAGGCTGCTATGGTGAAGAAAGGGTTGTGCCTGATCTTAATTGAATATTATTCAAGGAAATAGCATAGCTCTGCTATTATGCTATGAGCTTAGTACTATATGGATTAGGGGTAGGTTGAGTAGGTAGTTGAGTCTATTTAGGGAAAGTAGTGTTGGCTACAGGAGGAGGCATTAGAGCTAGATGCTGAGGTGGTGGCATCAAAGCTTGCTGGCTTGATTGGTTCATCCAATTATGTGGTTGTTGCCACCCTTGTTGAGGCTATTGCTAGGTTTGCTGAGGTTGTTGCCAATCCTAGTGAGGCTGCTACTAGCCCTACTAAGGATGTTGCCAGCCTTGCTGAGGTTGTTGCCAACCTTGATGAGGTTGATGCCAGTCTTGTTGAGGTTGTTTCCAACCTTGTTGAGGCTGCTGCCAACTATTGTACCCACTAAAACCACTATGCTGCTAATTTTGCCATGCATTATTACTATTAAAATTTTGAAGAGGATCTTGGGGAATACCTGGTCTCTAAGCCCATGGTCACCTCTGGGCAACATAAAGTACCTCTCTATTTTCATTGATGGCCTTAAACTCAGTGGGCATAGGTTGGGACTCCAGGCTTGCAACTGTACACATAAAAGTAGTGCACTTCTATGAATCCTTACAAGCAAGGAAACTCAAGAATGAGCCCTCACAAATTGATCCATAGCTCTCTATGCATGGAGTTACAAGATTTGTAAAATTGCTCTCAGCTAGAGCTATAAACTCATGACCTTGTTAGTCAACCACACAATGAGAGATTCCAAATCAAAGACAAGGGCAACAATGCCAATATCTCCAATGAAATCAATATGGATGCAATGCAATGCAAACTAATCTATGAGAATGAAAGATGCAAGCTATGCTATGAAAAGAAAATACAAGTGTTACAAATCCTCCTATTAAGCTATGTGAGATTAATCTATTGCATAAAGGAAATCTATAACAAAAATGTCATTATTATGCAACTATGATGTAAGAAAACAAGCTAAATGAAATGCAACAACAATGTCTTCAAAGCTTGAATGCAAGAATGTCTTCAAAGAGCTCCAAATGACCTAGAAAACTTGTAGCATAACATTAGCATAAAAACCTAAGATATGAAAATGAAGGAGAGAGCTCTCCTTTTATAAGAAATGAGATAAAAATGGACCATTGAGATTAAGAGGCAAAAGACTTAATCAACGGTGGAAAAAAATAGAAGCTTGATCCTTGTGCACAAATATCCTCTAATAGGAAAATAGGAGTTGACTTTTGTGTCCCACATAAGACAAAAAATACTTTTTCCCTTTTTATAAAATAAGAATAATGCTTTATTTGTGCAACATAGGATAAGAAGAAAAGTGGGGATTTTTTATTTAAATAAAAGGGGAGAAAATTATTTTTAATTAAATAAAGGCTTAGGATAAAGTGATTTTATTATTTAATTAAAAGAGATTTTTAATTAATTAAAAGGGAGCATGTTCTCTTAATTAAATAAGATTTTTATTTTTTTTCTCTTTTAAATTAAATAAGGCTCAAACTTTAGGAAATATTGAATTGACTATGATTTGATCAAGGAAATTGATATAATTGATATTGTTGATATTTGAAAATATTGATTCAGGGATTTGACAAATTGTTGAATGGGGGCCCAAAGTCTAGGCGACCATTTTAGGGTGCATACATTTGCCCCTCTTTGACTAATGTGAGATTGATTTGGGATCACATGCAGTCAAAGAATGAAGTTGAAATGTGAGATCAATTTGGGATCACAAAATAACCTAGACGTGTGTTCATTTTGGGAACACGTCAGGACAAAGATAAATAAAAAGTTGAAAGACAAGACCAACACCGTCGTTGCTAGGTGAAAATCAAGCCTTAGACAAAACTATCATTGTCGCTGCTAGGCAATAATCAAGTCTAAAAAATAGGAGATAAAAATTGAAAGACAAAATCACCACCATCGCTGCTAGGTGATAATCAAGTCTAAAAATAAGAATCTCAAGCTGAGCGGAATGATAAAGCTGAATCAAAGATTAAAGCTGATAGGTATTGCCCCCTCGAAATTGAATCGAAATCAGATAGAGGAGAACAACAAATTGATAAACCTGATCAAGTCACAATAAATCATAATTAAAGGATGGAGCATGATAGGATAACCATCAAACAGTGAAGATATGCCCCAGGTTGATGAGGTTTGACTGAAAAAGATATAGGATAAAGATTAAGTCAAACCTCAGAGAGAGGAAGCGAAAGGGGTGAATGAAAGACTAGAAGTTTGGAAGACATGGAAAAGAAGAAATTCCATCAAAGATTGAAGAATTATGCCTCAAAAGGTTAGTCAACTGCATAGAAGAATGAGAAAACTTGAAAACACCACTCGAATTTTGATTTTGAGTCTAAAAATGGATAGAAAATGATGTGATATGAAAGACTAGAAATGAAAGATATGATCAAGAAGAATAAAAAAATGAGCACAATTGACCAACTAGTTCGTAGATGATAAAAAGGAGAGCTCTCTCCATATGCAAGATGCAAAAACTAACAAACATGAATCTAAAAATGCAAGCTACTATGAAAAAGGTTGACTTGCAAGGTCACAATGCCTATAGACATCTAATTATCATCATCGAGCGTTATTGGTAGCGTCATAAGATCATACAATGCACACTAGCATAACTATGTGGATATGAATATGATCTTTATCAGATAGAAATGTGGAAATCCCACCTAGGCATCAAAGACATGGAGGTCAAGATGACTAATGCAGTGAGATTACCTAAGTTTGATATGGTAAGATTATGCTTGTATCAAGACATATGAAAGTTAGGATAGCTAGAAGCATGCACTCACAAAACAGTCAAGGATAATACCTTGTCAATCCATAGTGTCAAGTAAGACTAGCATAAATGCTCATGATAGTTAGGATCAACAAAATATACCCATAAGTAGATAAAGAAGGAAAACATGTTCTCATACCCTTAGTCTTCTAGCTATGCATCATCAAAAACTTCTCAGGGAGAGACCACTCATTAAAGAAATCCTCATAGACAACACACAACAAAAAATAAAGTCAACATATCTCAATGAGTTGATTATTTAAGTGCGTGTGTGTTGGTCATAGAGTCAAACTTTGAGTATCACATTTGCAAATGAGCAACGTCGCATCATACTAGACTATTGGGTAAGACATCTGATAAGTGTTAAGAAACACTCGACGCAAGGGTAGTGTTGAGAAACACTATTTGGGGTGGTGTTGAAAAACACTGGTTTGTGAAATGCCCCAAGAGACAAATGCACCTAAAGGACCTATGCTAACAGGTATGCCCCCTAGACAAAAATAAAGACCAATTCCAGACCACGGCAACAAGGTCAAGTCATGATGGAGAAAGGCTAAGTGTTGAGAGCGCATGCTAAAAGACAAGGGTGCAAAGGCCTCAAGTAGCGCCTATTTCCAGGTTTTCACCACTTGGAGATTTTTTTTTTTTTATAAAATTTTTATTTTCTTTTTTTGTATTTTTGCTATCAAGGCACCTGTTTCCAGGTTTTCAACAGGGCACTTTTTCTAATTTTTTTGCATTTTTTTGCATTTTTTTGTATTTTTTCAGGACTTTATATGCTTTTTAGGATTTTTTCAGCATCATATATGAATTTTTTTGGTATTTTTTCAGGATCAATAAAATATGTACAAAGGATGCCCCCAGATAGAAATGAGCATCAAGGATAGAACTTCTTTAGGTGCAAAATGTTGATGGGCTCAGGGCGCTGTTCTCCATCTTCATTCGACAGTAAATATGCACCTGTACCAAAAGCTGCTGTAATAATGTATGGTCCAAGCCAATTAGGTTCGAACTTGCCCTTTTGTTCTTTGTTTTATTGATTCTTAGGGTTCTCTCTCAAAACAAGATCACCTATCTTAAATTCCCTAGGGTGAACGTTCTTGTTGAATGCTTTGGACATACGCTTCTGATATACTCTCATGTGATCAAAGGAAGCCTTACACTTCTCATCTAGAAGTTCTAGTTCTTGTAACCTCATGGCATGGTAATCCTCACTTGTAATCAAACCTTTGAGAGAGATTCTAAGTGAAGGTATCTCTACTTCTAAAGGAAACACTGCTTCAGCACCATAGGTAAGAGCAAAAGGAGTAGCTCCTGTAGGTGTACAAATGCTAGTTCTATAGGCCCATAGTGCCAGATTGATTTGTAAGTGCCAATCCCTACCATTCTTGTGTATTGTTCTATGAAAGATTTTAAGAATGGTTTTATTAGAGGCTTCTGCCTATTTATTTCCCTGTGGAAAATAGATGGAGGACCAATGTTGCTTAATTTTAAACTTCTTGCATAAATGCTTTAGGTCCTTGTTCTTGAATTGACCTCCATTATCAGTAATAATCTCATAAGGCACTCCAAATCGACAAATAATATGATTCAGAATAAATAGGGAAACTATTTTGTCTAAGGCAACAAAAAGAGGGATTGCCTCTACCCATTTCATGAAATAATCAGTAGCTGTGATGATAAACTTATGTCCACTTGATGAGTTGGGGTGAATTTGCCCAACAAGGTCAAAGGCCTAGTGCTGAAATGGTCAATGAGAAATAGAAGGAATTAGCTCCCTCCCTAGAGCGTGAATCAGGTTTCCATGTTTTTGACATTTCTCACAAGATTTAGAGAAAGCTACTGCATTAGTTTGCATTGTGGGCCAGTAATACCCCGCCCTAAGCAACCTTCGGGCCATGGCAAGACCATTAGAGTGTCCACCACAAATGCCCTCGTGAATGTCAACTAACGCTTGGTCAGATTCCTCCTTTTCCAAGCACCTAATAAGTGTCCCATCTAAACCCCTCCTATATAAATCACCAGAGATAAGGGTGTGGTGAGAGGCATTATGGATGAGGTTTCGACATTCAGAATGGTTGAAAGTGTCAGGGATGATGCCATCGCGTAGATATGAATAGATAGCACCATAGCGGGAAGACTCATGTGTGACAAGGGTACAAATGACATTGCTTTCAGATGAGTCAAATATGGGGTGGTGTAGCTCTTCCACTAGGAATTCAAATCTAGATTCATGTTGTTCCAACTATAAGAGTGAAGCTAATGTAGCCATAGCATTTGCAGCTTTGTTTTCTACTCTAGGGATCTGTTGAAATGTCACAAAGGAAAAGTAACGTCTCAATGAATCAACCATATTTTTGTAAGGTATCAATTTATCATCTTTGGTCTGATACTCCTTATTGACTTGGTTGATAATTAATTGTGAATCCCCAAAGACATGCAACTCTGTTATGTTCCATTCTATAGCTAGTTTCAATCCATTGGTTAATGCTTCATATTCTACAATATTATTTGTACATGGGAATAAAAGTTTGTAGGATTTTGGTATATTATACCCATGAGGAGAAACAAACAATACTCCCGCACCTGATCCATTTTACATGTTGGAACCATCAAAGAACATCTTCCAAGTACGAGTGGTCATTTATAGAATGTGTTCATTTGGGAACTCTACTTGAATAGGCACACTATCCTTAACTAGAAAATCAGCTAACTGATCAGCAATAGCTTGCCCTTCTATGGCCTTTCTCTCAATGTACTCTATATCAAACTTAGATAAAACCATCATCCACTTAGCAAGTCTACCCGTGAGGGTAGCCTTACTAAGCAAGTACTTAAGAGGATCAATTTTTGCAACCAAATGTATAGTATGAGCAAGCATATAGTGTCACAACTTTTGGGAAGCAAACACTACTGCAAGACAAGACTTCTCAATGTTATTATAATTGATCTCATAAGATACTAGAGTATGATTGATGTAGTATATGGCCCTTTCTTTCCCAGTGTCATCTAATTGAGCCAACAATGCCCCCAAGGAAGACTCTATTGCTAAAATGTACAAAATCAATGGTTTTCCTTGAATAGGAGGCATCAAAATTGGAGGATTAGCCAAATACTATTTTATTTGATCAAGGCTCTTTTGGCAATCCTCATTCCACACACATGTGACTCCCTTATGCAATGTTTTATTAAAAGGTTGTGCTCTATCTGCAAGTTGTGAAATAAACCTCTGTATAGATTAGAGTCATCCTTGAAGACTTCTCATTTGACTTATGTTCTTTGGAGGTGGCATATCTAAGATAGCTTGGACCTTTTCAAAATCAACCTCTATTCCTTTTGCTGAAATTATGAATCCTAGAAGTTTACCTGACGTAACTCCAAATGCACACTTTTTCAGATTCAATCTAAGTTGAAACTATTCCATGCGATCTAGAATCACTTCCTAATCGTCGAGGTGTGTATACCATTTCCTAGATTTAGCCGAGGTATCATCCACATAATCTTCCATGTTCTTATGCATCATATCATGAAAAATTGTGGTCATAGCTCGTTGGTATGTTGCTCCTGCATTCTTTAGGCCAAATGGCATGACGTTCCAACAATAGGTTCCCCATGCACATGTGAAAGCTGTTTTCTCTTGATCTTCGGGAGCTATTTTTATCTGGTTATATTTGGAAAACCCATCCATTAAGGAGTATATCTCATAAACCGGCGTCATATCCACTATCATGTCTATGTTTGGGAGTGGAAAGTCATCCTTTGGGCATGCTTTGTTGAGGTCTCTAAAGTCTGTGCAAATGTGAATGGACCCATCATGTTTTGAAACTGGAACAATATTGGAGATCCACTCAGCATAGTCAATAGCTTGAATGAATCCTGCGCGTAAGAACTTTTCTAATTTAGCTTTAACAAGAAGAGCTACGTGAGGGTGCATTTTCCTCAACCTTTGTTTGATCAATTTTATTCCTGGAGCTATAGATAGATGATGCATAATAAGATCAGTGTCAAGCCCTGGCATATCGGAATATGTCCAAGCAAAGTTGATTTTCTTCTTTTGCAAAAACTTTGTATATGCCTCTTTTTCTTCAATTGATAGAGACTGAGCTAGGTGCACTATTTGGGAAGCCTCTTCTGTATTCAAATTCACTGGTTGTGTGGGCTCAATGAGAACTAATGACCTATCTTGGAAGTAACTTGGCAAGTTATTAAGTACCCCATCCTGAGGCACCTCAAAGAGGTTTTCACCCTCAGATACGTCATTTATTTTTACTATTTTGGGTTTTGACACCGCCACAAAGTGGTTTTCACCATTAGAACCATCTTTTTTTTTTTTTCTTTTTTTTTAGACTAAGGTACTTAATATCAGGCTCTGTCATACTTGTTGTTGGTTCACTGGTGGAAGAGACTACGGGTTCAAGAGCATTTAGAAAAATAGGCAATTTCATAGTCATTCTGAAAGTTTAAGAGCTGAGGCTCTTGGTGACATTGAGACCCACGGTGGGTGGAAAAAATGTATGGTGAAAATGTGACCACACTTCTATGAATCCTTACATGCAAGAAAACTCAACAATGAGCCCTCACAAATCGATCCATAGCTCTCTATGCATGAAGTTGCAAGATTTGTAAAATTGCTCTCAGCTAGAGCTATAAACTCATGACCTTGCTAGTCAACCACACAATGAGAGATTCCAAATCAAAGACAAGGGCAACAATGCTAATATCTCCAATGAAATCAATATGGATGCAATGCAATGCAAACTAATCTATGAGAATGAAAGATGCAAGCTATGCTATGAAAGGAAAATACAAGTGTTACAAATCCTCCTATTAAGCTATGTGAGATTAATCTATTGCATAAAGGAAATCTATACTAAAAATGCCATTATCATGGAACTATGATGTAAGAAAACAAGCTAAATGAAATGTAACAACAATGTCTTCAAAGCTTGAATGCAAGAATGTCTTCAAAGAGCTCCAAATGACCTAGAAAACCTGCAGCATAACATTAGCATAAAAACCTAAGATATGAAAATGAAGGAGAGAGCTCTCCTTTTATAAGAAATGAGATGAAAATGGACCATTGAGATTAAGAGGCAAAAGACTTAATCAATGGTGGAGAAAATAATGGAAGCTTGATATCAAGATTGTGGGTCCCACTATTAGACTTTGGGCCCTAATAGTGAAGATTACTAATAGAAGGATTCATAGAAGGGTACTAATAGTGGGACCCACTCACCCTTGTCTACTCCCTCACCAAATCCTAGAAGACGGTCAAGGACGCCCTCAAGATCCCCAAGTCCTAGAGGTAGAAGGACTTCAAGATATGATCACCATAGGAGACAGTCACCTCCTAGACTTTCAAAGCAACCCTCCCAATGAGCACATCATGGCTCACAACATGGAGGAAGTTATACCAACTTTGATCATATAGATTTCATGACTATGCAACAAGAACCATCCTTTCAAGCATATGTAGAAAGGTATGTGGAACAAAACAAGGATCAGTTCCTAGAAAGTCTCATCAACAAAGGTGCTAAGGTCCCATATAATTTTGATGTGGACCAAAAGGTAAAGAAGCAATATCCATCAACTAATGAGGTGATCAAACAACTTCAAAAGGATATAGAAAGGATGAGGGCTCCTAAGAGCACATTTAATTTAGACTCCATATGTCCCAACCCAATTGACAAGAGTGTGGTGTTGGTTGAGTTTCCTAAGAAAGTTGAGTTTCCAACCTATGAAAAATATGATGGTGTTGGTGACCCTCATGACCATGTTAGACAGTTCTACATAATGAGATTTTCTTTTCACCATGAAGACTCCTACTTGATGAGATTATTCCCAAGGAGTCTCAAGGGTCAAGCCATGGAGTGGTTTACTAACCTTACTCCTCCAGTTAAGACATTTAGAGAGCTTGTGGAAAGATTTGTTCAACATTTTGCTTACAACTTATCAAGGTCAGTCACCATGCTTGATTTGTGCAAACTCAAGTAGAATCAAGGGGAATCCTTTGTTACCTTTCTACAAAGATGGAGATGTTTGTGCTCGAAATATCCAAGGACAATTCCTGAGGAGGAAAGAATAGACATCATTGTGAGCAACTTGGTACCGAAATTAAGGTATGAAGTAAGGAAGATCCTATTTAATTCTTTTGATACCATGGTAGAAGTGGCGTGTCGCATAGAGGATGTCCTAAAAGAACAAGGAATTTTGGCCAATTCAACTAATAACAACAGTGGCCAAAACAACAATAATAATGGTAATAAGGACAAAAAGAACTCCTATTGGAATAAGAATAAGCAAGTGGTCAATGACAGAGTTGTTGACTCATCACAACCTAAGAATGAAGGAGTTCTTAATCTCTATAATTTAGTCCAAGCCATGAAGTTGCGAACATCTTCAGCACAACAAGAAAATAAACCCAAGTATCAAGGGAGACCTAAAATAGAAAAGAGACAATTTACCAAACTTGGGGACTCCTATGCAGACATTTTCAAGATGTTAATTGCTCATAATTTGGCACAACCTCAGGATCCTACAAAGTTTCGCATACCAGATCCTAAACCTCATGGGTGGGATGAGAAGGCTTTCTGTGTCTTTCACAATGGAATTGGACATGATATAGAAAATTATTTTAAACTTAAGCATCTTGTCCAAGATCTTATTGAAAGTGAAAGATTACAAGTTGATGGTTTAACCACTAATGTGGATCACAAAGCTTTTAAAGAACCCTTGCCCAAATATGAGAAAGGAGAGAATTCTAACAATAAGAACGACAAGGCTGCTATCAACTACACCTACACAAATGCTGAAAATGTTATTAATATGCTTGAAGTTGTTGATGATAATGTCAACATGATGAGAGTGAAAGACCCTTATGGATATGATGTGGATTCAAATCCTATGCCTAATGAAGGACCCATTGTGGTACTAAGAGGTCCTCACTCACGAAGGATGTCTGAACCCCTCAATGCAGTCACTAGGAGTCAGTCTCAAGCTCCCATTGTTATTAGAGGTCCTAACTCTAGTAAGTCTAAGCAGCCAGTGTCAAAAGGTGTTCTTCCTAAATCTGCTGTTGGTCCTGAGTTGAATTATAATCTTGTTGACCAATTACAATGTACACCAGCATAGATTTCAATCTTTAAGCTTTTGGAATTTTCCCCTAAGCATAAGCATGTCCTTGAGGATGCCTTGCGAGCGGCTAATGTCCCTAATGATATAGATGTAGATCAATTCCAGAATATGGTCAACCACTTGGCTAGCCCTCACTACCTTATATTCATAGAAGAAGATGACAAGTCATTAAGCCACCCACACAATTTGGCCCTTCATATAGAGGTTATGATCCACAAGACCCGTGTCAGGCGCGTGTTGGTAGATGGGGGTGTTGGGCTTAATATTTGTTATTTCAGCTTATTCAAGGCCTTGGGTTATTCAGAAGAAGTCATTGACACAAGGAAGAAGATAAATATTAAGGCTTATGATGAAGAAGAATGTAGTTCTAAAGGATTGGCTGTTCTTCCTATCCGAATTGGTCCTGTAGAGAAAGATATTTTATTTCAGATTGTTGATGCCTGTCCTTTGGCTTACCATATTTTGTTGGGTAGACCTTGGATACATGAGATGCAAGCAGTCCCATCTACTTATCATCAGTGTGTGAAGTTCCCTTACAATGGAGTAGAAGTTTGCATACCTGGGGATAGCACATTATCAATCAACACAATTTCAGCAGGGTCTCACATTCCTTTGAATAGGGAGGCTGACACTTTTGATACTACATTTGAACAATGCAAAGAAAAATTCAAAGCCATGGATCTTGGCATGGGGGATTACAAAATTGATTCATTCACAAAATTTCCAATTTCCCCTAGGTCTTATGGAAAACCTTCTCAAGATATGAAACCCTCATCTTCAGCCATGACATTGTTCGACAAGTTTGTAGAATCCTCAATTTTGATTCAGGAGGAAAAAGAAGAGGTTGCCGTTAGGGACTAGATTTACCGAGAGGAGAAATACCGACATAATGAGGATTTTTCACCTTCTCCTTGAGCTTATGGTAGAGGGTATACATTGGTCAAGAATATGGGATATCTAGGACATGGTCTCCTTAGTCATCGGTTGGATGCCAAAGCTGAACCTCTTAACCATGTGCTTTTTGGATGAAGGAATAAGTCAATAGTTGGCTTAGGTTTTGCAAATAAGAAATAGAAAAGTGTCCCGGTCTTAGCTGCGATGAACAGTGACAATGACTCAAACTACACACCTAATCTCTCTAATCAGTAAGACATGTTTGATGATTGGGTGCCTTCAACAAATCTCCTTTGGGGAGATTCAAAAGATTTGACAATTGACAATCCTACTATCCCACCTATGACAGATAGTGACTATATGAATGCTAGATTGACAATGGAAAGTGTTGCTATCCTAGCTGTGACAGATAGTAACAATGCTAGTGCTAGAGAAAGGGAAACCTTTCCTAACCTTGAGGCTTCTACATCACAAGGCCCAAATAATGATTCAGAGACAGACTCACATGAGTTCAAATGGGACTCACTTTCAGATGCAACAATTGATTTGAACATGGATGTTGTCCATACTTATAGTACTCAACCCGATGTGACCAATGAGCCTAGTGTAGGACTAGAGGATTGGACTCCTCGAATTGCCTTAGTGGACAATGCTTTGTTTGGTAGGACAAATCCTGATTCAGGTGTCTTAGAAGGAGACTTGATGAATCCCAATTATATGGTCACCAGAGATAACACCTTCCACATACACAATGTTGAACCCATCATTGACCTACCCCTTGTTCATTTCCACCTAATTGATTGGTCTCAACATCACCAAGAGCCTCAACTCTTAAAATTTTTGAATGACTATGAAATTGCCTGTTATCTAAATGCTCTTGAACCCATAGTCTCTTCCACCAGTGAACCAACAACAAGTATGATGGAGCTTGATATTAAGTACCTCAGTCTAAAAATAAAAGAAAAAGAAAAAAAGAAAGATGGTTCTAATGGTGAAAACCACTTTGTGGTGGTGTCAGAACCCAAAATAGTAAAAATACTCCTTAATGGATGGGTTTTCCGAATATAACCAGATAAAAATAGCTCCTAAAGATCAAGAGAAAACAACTTTCAAATGTGCATGGGGAACCTATTGTTGGAACGTCATGCCATTTGGCCTAAAGATTGCAGGAGCAACATACCAACGAGCTATGACCACAATTTTTCATGATATGATGCATAAGAACATGGAAGATTATGTGGATGATACCTTGGCTAAATCTAGGAAATGGTATACACACCTCGACAATTTGGAAGTGATTATAGATCGCATGGAACAGTTTCAACTTAGATTGAATCCGAAAAAGTGTGCATTTGGAGTTACGTCAGGTAAACTTCTAGGATTCATAATTTCAGCAAAAGGAATAGAGGTTGATCCTGAAAAGGTCCAAGCTATCTTAGATATGCCACCTCCAAAGAACATAAGTCAAATGAGAAGTCTTCAAGGATGACTCCAATCTATACCGAGGTTTATTTCACAACTTGTAGATAGAGCACAACCTTTCAATAAAACATTGCATAAGGGAGTCACATGTGTGTGGAATGAGGATTGCCAAAAGAGCCTTGATCAAATAAAATAGTATTTGGCTAATCCTCCAATTTTGATGCCTCTTATTCTAGGGAAACCATTGATTTTGTACATTTCAGCAACAGAGTCTTCCTTGGGGGCATTGTTGGCTCAATTATATGACACTGGGAAAGAAAGGGCCATATACTACATCAATCGTACTCTAGTATCTTATGAGATCAATTATAATAACATTGAGAAGTCTTGTCTTGCAGTAGTGTTTGCTTCCCAAAAGTTGTGACACTATATGCTTGCTCATACTATACATTTGGTTGCAAAAATTGATCCTCTTAAGTACTTGCTTAGTAAGGCTGCCCTCACGGGTAGACTTGCTAAGTGGATGATGGTTTTATCTGAGTTTGATATAGAGTACATTGAGAGAAAGGCCATAAAAGGGCAAGCTATTGATGATCAGTTAACTAATTTTCCAGTTAAGGATAGTGTGCCTATTCAGGTAGAGTTCCCAGATGAACACATTCTATACATGACCACTCGCACTTGGAAGATGTTCTTTGATGGTTCCAACATGCAAAATGGATCAAGTGCGGGAGTATTGTTTGTTTCTCCTCATGGGTATAATATACCAAAATCCTACAAACTTTTATTCCCATGTACAAACAATATTGTAGAATATGAAGCATTAACCAATGGATTGAAACTAGCTATAGAATGGAACATAACAGAGTTGCATGTCTTTGGGGATTCACAATTAATTATCAACCAAGTCAATAAGGAGTATCAAACCAAAGATGATAAATTGATACCTTACAAAAACATGGTTGATTCATTGAGATGTTACTTGTCCTTTTTGACATTTCAATAGATCCCTAGAGCAGAAAACAAAGCTGCAGATGCTATGGCTACATTAGCTTCACTCCTACAGTTGGAACAACATGAATCCAGATTTGAATTCCTGGTGGAAGAGCTACACCACCCCATATTTGACTCATTTGAAAGCAATGTCATTTGTACCCTTGTCACACATGAGTCTTCCCGCTATGGTGCTATCTATTCATATCTACGCGATGGCATCATCCCTGACACTTTCAACCATTCTGAATGCCAAAACCTCATCCATAATGCCTCTTGCCACACCCTTATCTTTGGGGATTTATATAGGAGGGGTTTAGATGGGACACTTCTTAGGTGCTTGGAAAAGGAGGAATCTGACCAAGCGTTAGTTGAAATTCATGAGGGCATTTGTGGTGGACACTCTAATGGTCTTGCCATGGCTCGAAGGTTTCTTAGGGTGGGGTATTACTGGCCCACAATGCAAACTGATGCAGTAGCTTTCTCTAAATCTTGTGAGAAATGTCAAAAACATGGAAACCTAATTCACGCTCCAGGGAGGGAGCTAATTCCTTCTATTTCTCATTGGCCATTTTAGTGCTGGGCCTTTGACCTTGTTGGGAAAATTCACCCCAACTCATCAGGTGGACATAAGTTTATCATCATAGCTACTGATTATTTCATGAAATGGGTAGAGGCAGTCCCTCTTTTTGTGGCCTCAGGCAAAACAGTTTCCCTATTTATTCTAAATCATATTATTTGCCGATTTGGAGTGCCTTCTGAGATTATTACTGATAATGGAGGTCAATTCTAGAACAAGGACCTAAAGCATTTATGCAAGAAGTTTAAAATTAAGCAACATTGGTCCTCCATCTATTTTCCACAGGGAAATGGATAGGCAGAAGCCTCTAATAAAACCATTCTTAAAATCCTTCATAGAACAGTACATAAGAATGGTAGGGATTGGCACTTACAAATCAATCTAGCACTATGGGCCTATAGAACTAGCATTCGTACACCTATAGGAGCTACTCCTTTTGCTCTTACCTATGGTGCTGAAGCAGTGTTACCTTTATAAGTAGAGATACCTTCACTTAGAATCTCTCTCAAAGGTTTGATTACAGATGAGGATTACCGCGCCATGAGGTTAAAAGAACTAGAACTTCTAGATGAGAAGTGTAAGGCTTCCTTTGATCACATGAGAGTATATCAGAAGTGTATGTCCAAAGCATTCAACAAGAAGGTTCACCCTAGGGAATTTAAGATAGGTGATCTTGTTTTGAGAGAGAACCCTAAGAATCAACATGACAGAGAACAAAAGGGCAAGTTCGAACCTAATTGGCTTGGACCATACATTATTTAATTTGTAACTGTATATGTTATGAAAGTAGTGCACTTCTATGAATCTTTACATGCAAGGAAACTCAAGAATGAGCCCTCACAAATCGATCCATAGCTCTCTATGCATGGAGTTGCAAGATTTGTAAAATTGCTCTCAACTAGAGCTATAAACTCATGACCTTGCTAGTCAACCACACAATGAGAGATTCCAAATCAAAGACAAGGGCAACAATGCCAATATCTCCAATGAAATCAATATGGATGCAATGCAATGCAAACTAATCTATGAGAATGAAAGATGCAAGCTATGCTGTGAAAAGAAAATACAAGTGTTACAAATCCTCCTATTAAGCTATGTGAGATTAATCTATTGCTTAAAGGAAATCTATACTAAAAATGCCATTATCATGCAACTATGATGTAAGAAAACAAGCTAAATGAAATGCAACAACAATGTCTTCAAAGCTTGAATGCAAGAATTTCTTCAAAGAGCTCCAAATGACATAGAAAACCTGCAGCATAACATTAGCATAAAAACCTAAGATATGAAAATGAAGGAGAGAGCTCTCCTTTTATAAGAAATGAGATAAAAATGGACCATTGAGATTAAGAGGCAAAATACTTAATCAACAGTGAAAACAAATAGAAGCTTGATCTTTGTGCACAAATATCCTCTAATAGGAAAATAGGAGTTGAATTTTGTGTCCCACATAAGACAAAAAATACTTTTTCCCTTTTTATAAAATAAGAATAATGCTTTATTTGTGCAACATAGGATAAGAAGAAAAGTGGGGATTTTTTATTTAAATAAAAGGGGAGGAAATTCCTTTTAATTAAATAAAGACTTAAAATAAAGTGATTTTATTATTTAATTAAAAGAGATTTTTAATTAATTAAAAGGGAGCATGTTCTCTTAATTAAATAAGATTTTTATTTTTTTTCTCTTTTAAATTAAATAAGGCTCAAACTTTAGGAAATATTGAATTGATTATGATTTGATCAAGGAAATTGATATAATTGATATTGTTGATATTTGAAAATATTGATTCAGGGATTTGACAAATTGCTGAATGGGGGCCCAAAGTCTAGGTGACCATTTTAGGGTGCATACAGCAACAGATTTGCACCGACAATTCCTTTTCTTCTCCCTACAATGTGGAGAATATTCGGCTAGCATAGCATCAGCTTCATCTTTCTTTCTTCTCACCTGCATGGTATCTAGCTATGTGGCAACATCATTGATGGTGTCTTACTTAAAGTCAGACAACAAATTAGATAGCTCTATTTTTGATACTCCTGAGCCACCATTGGACTTATGCGGTAAGTCTTTCAATCCTCTTCCCTTCTTGACTGTAGCTTTAGAATAGTTCACACATATATCCTTTATGTCAGCCCAAGCTTTCTAAGTAATATCACCTCTTGCCATAAGGTCGAGGGCCTTTATACTTCCATCACTCACACCTTTCAGAAAAAGATGTTTCTGGGAGTCCACATTCAGATTATGCTGTGTATTGCACTGCAAGTTGAACATGAACCTGGAGACATAATCCTCCAAGTTTTCATCATCTCTCTGAGA
>BSBK01006995.1:40000-210965 GCA_027943335.1 Chamaecyparis obtusa
ACTTGAAATGCTTTCTTGAACACCTTGAGAACTTGAGAGCTTGATTGCTTGAGATGAGATGTGAAAATGAGAGAGGAAGGCCTCATTTTATAGTGATCTAGGGCACACTCCTCTAGATGGGCCACCTTGAAGAATTAAATCCCAATTAGGTCCTCACCTTTAGAAAATATACCTTGATTAAATACTATTAAAGGATTTACCATTTCAGAGCTTGAAACAGCCGACCCAAAAGCAGGAAATAACTTTCCCAAAAGCCAAGTTAGCGGGAAATGGAACTTTGAAATTTTGGCAGGAAGAGGTCAAGGTCAAGGTCAACCCTGACCTCGTTAGGGTCAAGGTTGACTTTGACCTCAAACCCTAACTTTTCCAGATTCTGCAACAGGAGTTCCAGGGGTGCAAGAAACTTGGAAATTGATGCCAGATCAGGACCTAGTGTCTGGAATAGATAGAAAATCCTCTGTTTGATGTGATGATGGACTAGGAGGTCTTATTTCTAAATCCTACCTAGAAAATAGAGCCATAAAAGAAGGAAAATTAGGAAAGTCCTTAAGACCTTAACCGTAATTTCACCTAGAATAAAGAAATCAAGTGTGGAGAAGAAGTGGAAAGCGGGGAGAAAGCCAAATACATGCAAAGACCCAATCAAGGTGCTTAACATGACCCAAAACCACTTACTCAGAGGCTAAATGCTCTTAACATGGAAGTGCTTCCATTTTAAGACGATACATTAAGCTCCCACTTTAGCAAGAGTATGGACTCGATGCAAACTCTTGGTAAAGGAGATAAAAATAATAAGATAATCTTATCGTAATCTAAGGGACAAAGAGAAATCCCAAGTCCCCAGGGACTCAAGTCTTCATCTACTCTTAAATCATAGATAAGAGAGACATCTCTAAAGGAAGAAAGAAAAAGTGTGATTACCTCACCCAATGAGAACTTATGTCCCATTGTGAACCACACAGGAAAAAGGTGCAACCGAAAAGATGGAATTGAACCACCTAGTGAATGTGGCTACTCACTAGTCAAACCATCAAGGATTTATCCTTAGGAATATCCTATTCCATAAGAATAAATAAAAAACAAAAGAGATCCTGTCCTAAGGACACTTCCGACCTTAAGGGATCACAATATATGTGTATTCAAAACTGGAGGGATCAAGAGACCCTAATATAAATCCATACTTTAAGGATTAGTTTTTAATCCAAAAATAAAGATTGAAAAGTAAATTTAAAGTGCGTGTCTTCCTTAGGATTTAGCAACTTATGTGCATTACCTTTAGAAGATTTAGCTTGTTTTGAATTTTTTTCATAAGTGCGTGCATGTAATAAGTGAGCAAAGCGTATGCCCCCATGTTAAAGTCATTGCTGACACTTTAATAGGAGCAATGGCTTTAACGGAAACATAAACAACTCCACTGATTACGTTTCCATGTCGAGATGCCCCCAGACAAAGACAAATCAAGGGAAATAACATAGAAATATACAGAGAACACAAAAGGGATCTACCTACCATGGGGTCAGTATGATCATAAGATAATATATATATGATATTATTGCAAATGAATTGACATCATTCCCCAAAGGAAGTAGAACTACAATCACAAAGGAGGAAAGATCACACAAGATATACGAAGGAGAATCTTTTTGGACCATGACATGGAGACCAAAAATATTTAGTGCTACCATATCTCGAATCCAAGCAGATTACACAAGGAAACATTTACGAACAATAGCACAGTTATAACATAACATTGAACAACACATAGAATAATAGAGATACATATAGAGGAATTTGAACAATAGTTTTGATTCCTTCATTACCCTGTACTAACTGAGTAACAAGGATCGTATAAAAGAATCTAACAACATTTAGCAAATACATTATGGGAGAAGCACAGTACAACAGGAAAACACACAACAAAACTACCACAAAGGACAAGCCACTCAAGCGTGCCACCTACTTTCCCCATCTCGTTGTATATCATTTAGGGTAGGTGGGTAACTCGCAAGAGGGACTATATCCAATATAGTAGGAATGATAGACAGTTCCAAATAAGGATCCTCTTGAAAATCACTATGTTCGATACTAGGTGTAAGAGTTAATTGAGATAAGAGCATATTCGACAAATCAATGTCAATGCCAATAGTTTCATATTCATCAACAATATTATCAGTATCATCAAGAGTATCTTCGTCATCCAAATTAATAAAAATAGGATCTAAGATACGAATAGAATCATCATAATCATGCATGTGAACATCATTATTGGTAACAACATTATGCATAGGTGTATCCACATAAAGTAAAGATCTTTGAGCTTTAGCATGAGCACGATGCTTTTTACGATGTTCATTAGTAGATCGGTTATGTTTTGATTTATTTGAAATAGGTTGAGAACTAGGAGGAACAATCGCAGGATCCTTCAAAAGTTCTTTAGGAAGATCAATAGGATTATCAACCATAGGAGGAGCAATCATAGGATCTTTGATCGATTTAGTAGGAGGAACTTGATTAACAAAACAAGAAGCCATAGTTGAAGGAGGTATCGAAGGTGTAGGTAAAAGACCATGATTAAGATCCATAGGAGGTATGCTTAATTGAAGAATTTTATGATGCTTATAAGCTTGATATGATTGAAAAAGATTATCAGGATGAGGAGGACATGAATGAGGTAAGGAAGGCCAAAAGAAATCCAGAGTAGCACAATCTCTAGACCTAGAAGGTCGATATAGACTATGATTGATTGTCTTTACTTCACCATCATGAATGAACTTAAGACACTTATGTATAAGTGAAGCAAAAACATGCATGGTAGTTAACCAAGGCAAACCTAGCTTAACTTGAAATTGATCAGAAGTAGGAACCACAACAAAGGTAGTGTTCAAAAGTTTTCCAAAAAGTTCAACCAGTAAAGTAATAGAACCAAATAAGGGATAAAGAAAACCATTACAAGTTTGAATCCACACATCTGATGTATCATAGAAGTCATGTTGTAAGCTTTTCATAAAGAGATTTTCTTCAGTGATAACATTGACTAAGGAGGTAGGATCAACAAGACAACCATGAATAGGTATCTGAGCAACCCTAGCAACAATGTAAAGGGGACCATCAGGAGCCTTAACAATCTCAGTCATTAAAGGTAATTAAAAGTTCCCGAGGTCGCTTATCCTTAATTTGTTGTTGCAGTTTAGGTTGAGGTTTTACTTTAGGTTTGGGTTTATCGTGAGGTTGAGATGGAACTTGAAGTGAAGGTTGAGGTGGAGATATAGACTTAGCAACATGCTCCACTTGATTAATGACATGATTAAGATCATCCATATTTGAATCATATACAATTTCCATCATAGATGGTTGAGCAATAGTATTAGTATCATGCCTAGGTAAAGGATTCATATAGATTTGAAGGTTCTAATTAGGAGGAGAGACATATTGATTCCCACTACTATCCAGATTATCAACAGATAAAGCTTTAGCATCAATGAGATCTCGGACCTTATGTTTTAAAGAATAACATCTCTTAGTATCATGACCATTCTGACGATGATATTGACAAAAAGCATTTTGATCAAAAGATTTAGATGCAATCATAGTAGGTAAAAGAGGTTGAATAGGAGGTAAAGTAATCATATTAGCAGCTAAAAACCTATTCATAATAGCATGTAAAGTTTCAGAAAGAGGAGTAAACATACAATTTAATCAAAAAGTAGTGGATGCAGAAGTGGCATTATGAGATGCAACAACAACCTAATCAGCAACTGCATTCACTTGTTTGTTTATCTTGACATAATTATTGAATTTTTGAAACTTATTTGGATTAGGAGCAGCATCACTCTTATCAACAGGAACAGGAGCCATTGGAGTGTTGCTCTCAAACTGACTCACTTGTAATTGATAATGATGAAGCGCTACACAAAGTTGTTGAAAAGAGGTAAATTCAGTAAGCAGAATCTTATCTCTAATATCCTTTTGCAAATTTGAAATAAACATATGTTGAATATCAATATCAGGAATAGGATAAGAAATCTAAGCATGCAAATGCTTAAATCTACCAATAAATTCAGTTAATTTTTCTTTAGCACTTTGTTTACAATGCATTAAATCTGTCAAAGACACTTGCGGGCCAATATTATTTTGAAATTGTTGAATAAAGGCATTAGCAAGTTGTGGAAAGGAATCAATGGAATAAGGAGGCAAGGAACAATACCATTGTAAGGCCTTGTCACGAAAGGTTCGAGCAAATAGTTTGGCTAAAATCCTATGGTCATGAGCATAATCACTACAAAGGATTTGGAATGTTTTAACATGATGAACATGATCTCCTTTTCCATTATAATTCTCAAGATGAGGCATATCAACTTGCTAAGGAATAGGAGTTCGGATAATATCCCTAGACAAAGGACTTCCCATGTCACATGTAGGAATACTAAACTTGTTTTGAGTTAAGGAAGAAATTTGTTGTTGTAAGGATGATACGGTTTGAGCCAAATTGATGATGGTGGAATCAGTAGAGAAAATAGGAGGAGTAGCAACATTAGACACACTAGGTAAAGTGTAAGAAGCTGCAGGAATAGAAGACACAAATGGAGGAACACTAGGAACTACAGTTGGAAGTGGAGTGGAATAAGTGAAAGGAACACTATGATATGAAGGTTTTGATGTAGGAAGGGACATGGGAGGAACACTCATAGGAACATAGGGAACCATCACAGTCACCAAAGGAGGAGTATAGATAGGAATATTGGGTAAAGGATTAGAAGAAGGTTTGACACTAGTGATAGGAGCAGTGAAACCTAAATCTTGGGCCTCTTGAGTTAAAGGTTTAACGTTGGAATTCACACGATGAGTAATACCACACAAGAGGTTAACACCTTGATCACTATCTTGGAGAACTTTCTTAAGAGCCTCTATAGCTTGAATAGAATCTTGACCATGGTTTTCTTGAAGAAGCCAATTACCCATTTTATCAAGTTCAGTGGAAAGTTTTTGGACTTGTTCAAGAGGAACCCTTAAAGCATCATCCTCATAATGTGATGAATGAGAAGAGTTTTGATCCATAGTAGGATTAGAATCATGAAGAATCAAGTTATCATCAGGAATCCTAAGGAAAGGAGAAGATTCAGGCTCAAAGGCACCCATGAGTCTACGACTTCTTCTAACCTGAATGTTATAAGTAGGACTAGTGGTAGTAAAGCTCATAAACCAATATAATGCAAATGAACTAAAATAAGAACACATAATGCATGAATATGAAATCTAATTAGCATACAAGATCAATCACAAAGGACAAATCTAATACTAACAAGATAAAAGGGAATCTAACACCAAAAAGAAAGAGAGTAAGCTAGTCAGGTTCACCAAAATGAATAGAGGTAATTTGGAATCACCTCTATTTGGGTATGTGTGTGGGGAACATGTAAGATTCAATCCTAAATCCAAATTCCCAAAAGAGAGATCCAATTTGATCAACCAAGAGGTTAATACACAATTGAATCAATCTATGAAGAATATGGAAGAAAGAATAAATCCTATACTTCTCTATAGTTGGATTAAGCTTGAAATCTAAAATAATTGAAGTGCAAATACTAACCTTGAATTAGGGTAGATCTGGAAAATGCTGAATTCTAGCTTCTATATGAACTTTCTAAAGATTCCGTCACTTGTTCTGGACTGGAAATGCTGAGGCGGACAAAACCTAGAAATCTTTTCTCCAAATTCACACAGGTCGACTTTGACCTTTTAAAAGGTCAAAGACCACATTATTTATTTGAAGTCTAATTCCAATTCTGTTCGCAGATCCTGAAAGATTGCCAAAAATGGTATCCGAATTCACTCTCAGATCTAAGATTTCACACCTGTACCTACAAGAAAATGGAGGTTTTTGGTTGTATGGGGGGGGGGGGGGGTTTGCCTTAGTCAAACCCCAATTTAGGAATTAACCTTGAAATTGAATTGAAATATATGGTGCATAAACAAAGTAATTGAAACAAATCACCTCGCTTATGTTGAAGTCCTTGTAGAGGATTTGAATCCTCAAATCCACAAGTAAGAATGCTTCAATGAATGTAGGATGTCTCCAATCAATGGTATTTTGATCTTCAACACCAATCTTGATTTGATCTTTGCATATGAAAAGGTTTGAATGAATGGAGAAGGATGAATCTTCAAGGGGGCTCCAAGGAGATTGAATCCTTCAATAGCTAACAATGGAACTCCTTGATGGATGAATACTTGAACACTTGAATGCTTGAAGACTTGAAATGCTTTCTTGAACACCTTGAGAACTTGAGAGCTTGATTGCTTGAGATGAGATGTGAAAATGAGAGAGGAAGGCCTCATTTTATAGTGATCTAGGGCACACTCCTCTAGATGGGCCACCTTGAAGAATTAAATCCCAATTAGGGCCTCACCTTTAGAAAACATACCTTGATTAAATACCATTAAAGGATTTACCATTTTGGAGCCTAAAACAGCTGACCCGGAAGCAGGAAATAACTTTCCCAAATGCCAAATTAGAGGGAAATGAAACTTTGAAATTCTGGCAAGAAGAGGTCAAGGTCGACGTCGACCCTGACTTGGTCAAGGTTGAGGTCAACCTTGACCTAGTTAGGGTTGAGGTCGACTTTGACCTCAAACCCTAACTTTTCCAGATTCTACAATAGGAGTTCCAGGGGTGCCAGAAACTTGGAAATTGATGTCAGATCAGGACCCAGTGTTTGGAATAGACAGAAAATCCTCTATTTGATGTGATGATGGACTAGGAGGTCTCATTTATAAATCCTACCTAGAAAATAGAGCCATAGAAGAAGGAAAATCAGGAAAGTCCTTAAGACCTTAACCCTAATTTAACCTAGAATGAAGAAATCAAGTGCAGAGAAGAAGTGGAAAGCGGGGAGAAAGCCAAATACATGCAAAGACCCAATCAAGGTGCTTAACATGACCCCAAACCACTTACTCAGAGGGCTAAACACTCTTAACATGGAAGTGCTTCCATTTTAAGATGATACAACTATTTATTAAAAAGGAAATGTAAAAGTCTTTACTTCTGTGTATTTCAATTATGTTCCCGGGAAGTAATTCTATAAATGTTTGTATAGTTTTTTTTATGGTAAAATCTTTCTGGAAGTCTATGATTGATTATATAAGTATAATTTGGCATATTTGGTTGTGTATATGTGTGTTTTCTTCAATATTTATATTGTTCATATGGTCTACAAAGTTTATTTTGTGAAATGATTTGTAAATAGGATGATAATGAAAAAGAATATGCTAATTGGAAATAGACAAAGTGTTCTAGTTTATTTTCCTATACCTGTACTCCATTGTGCATAACTTTTGAACCTGACCTTATTATGAAAATCACTTTAGTGAGAATGTGCACAATTAGGTTTTATCAAGCATATGGGAAAATTAGGAAAATTAAATGATTCAAAAAAATGTTATGCTCATCGCACTGAGAGTATATTTTTATGACAATCATATATATGTTTCTAGAATTAGTCATTTCCCCATCAATATTTATTAGTTTATAATTTATATTAATTTTATGTTCTATTTGGACCTATTTTGGAAACTTTAGAGTCATGGATTTTAGTGTTGGGTACCTATTTGGCTTGGGGTTTGGTCTGTATCTTCCAACCTTGATCCTCGTCTCTGTCTACATCTTTGTACCTCTTTTAATGTTCATTTTATTCTTTAAGTTTTATCATAATGTTGTGTTAATGCATGTGGAAATTTTTATCACCTGTGTATGTTCATTACTAGTTTTTTTGATGTAATATGGTGTTTTTTCACTTGGCATATACTTGAGCCTAGTTTATGAGGCTAGGACTTGTCTCGGTGGTCTGTGTGCATGGGAGGGTTCCCTAGAGCTATAAATTAGCCATGGAAAGTTGTATTTATGCATGTGGAAAGTTTTATGCTATGCTTTGAGGTGTCTTATAATATAAATCCTTCCAATGGTTCCTGTTATGTATATGGCTAAGGTTAGGACTCGCTCTGAGGGCCTGAGTGCACAGGGGAGTTTCCTAAACCTATGGATCAGGACTTGGAAGTGTGAACTTGTATCTTTGGTTTGTGATGGGGTAAGGGACTAGGGACCTTAAGTGAGTGGCTCACCATAGGTTTTGGAACCCTAAAGTGGTTTCCAAATGATCCTATGGGTAGGTTTGTAAAAATTGATAACCTTAAAAATTAACCTGGGAAGGGGGGATTCAAAAGATAATGAAATAAAATATAATAAAGGCCACAAAGACCTGATTAGAGTACCATGACCAAGGATAACTACCAAGGAGGATCCCTACTCATAAAGGGGGTAACGGGGTTACATGGTTGCCAGGGAGGATCCCAATATACAGGTGGTGTGATGACACTCACTTAGGTGGTATCCTAGAACCTTAACCTCGGTGTTATAGTATGATGATATTTTATGTGCTTTATTCTTATTCTTTTGAGTCTTGGATTTATTGGTATTTGAGACTTAGATTGCCTTAAGGTCTTTAGAGTACCTTGGTTCTATCTCCTAGCATGGGGGGTGGAACTTTACCTGTTTCACATGGCTGGGTGGTAAATCTCTTTCGAGGTATTGCTCATGGTTCGTGTTATGGCCTGGGTTCTGATTTGTTTAGTGATGAAGTTATCCTATCTTTTATCATGTATCTCTATCTTTTGTAATCAAGATGTAAATATTTATTGTAAGCCTTTGGGCAACTTGTTGTAATTATCTCTTTGTATGCCTTTGGGCCATGTGCAGTAACTGTAACTGTAATTATGTTTGTAAATGGAAATTGTACAAAAGAAGTTATGTATGTGGGAAGGGTAGTATTAGGAATTTCAAAATGGGATTGAATATTGGTTAATCAGTTATGGATTATTATTAAGTAACTTTCCTACCTTATCTATCTTATGAGTTTTAAAATGAAAAAGGAAACTTGTTTGATATGTGGATTAGTGAAAAGATATGCTAAGGGTTGATGGGTATCTCAAGGTGAAAATAATAAGGGAAAGGAAAAATGTATGTTATTGAAAGTAGTATTAAGATGTAATTCTTTCCTAATGCTCTTAAATGTCTAAGTTCAATGTGTATGATGTAAGGTTATTTAAAAAAGGTTTTAATCTCAATTCTTAACTGGATATATACAATGACATAGATGATAATTTGTGGTAGCTAGATTTGTGACAAAGATGATTCAGTGGATGGTTATGATTGCGAGATATTAAAGGTTAAATGCTTTACACTCTCTCTATTATGATATTTGAAATGAAAATGGAAAGTAAGGACTTTTAATAGAAATTTTTTGTGATGATAGTGCATAGATAAGGTTAAGAAGAAAACAAATGAAAGAGGAAAGGATAAATGTATTTACTGTATTAGATAAATGATGGGCTTCTGATTCATTTCTAAAATTGAATTATTTATGCAAATTAGGTAAAGAAAATGAATGCAATTAGCTCATTAATGTAATTGGTTTTGATGAGGAATGGAAGCAATGTCTGAATGTAAATTGAAGTTGAAAAGGAAATAGAATTCATTTGACTAAGTAAATAAATACAATGCTTGATAATGGTAAATGATTTCATTAAGGGAACCTTAAAGAATGTACTTGTGAATGGTAATGATGATATGTTAGAATGTTAAAATTTTTTTTGTTAGTTGTAATTTTGGGTCATAGACTTGATTCCTTATGGGTTTCTTGGCGGGGACATTGACCAAGATGAATATGCTAACCTAGAAAAGGAGGACAAGATTGGATGGGGAAGATGTGGGATGAGAGGAAGACCATGATTAGGAGACTAGGATGACAAGATTCTGCAAGTTTGGATGACTTGTAGATTTTGGAGGATTTTGACTGACATGACAAAAGGATTTGTGTGTAGAACTCTTTGTTATGTGTATGTTTCAACATATATTTTGCACTAAGTCTGAAACTTCAAAAACACATCAAGCAAGAACTACCTAGAAGACAGGCTAGTATCAAAATCTTTACCCACAACTTGATACCCCTAAAAGGGATACATATGGTGAGTGTCTTAAGGTGATTTAGGAAACCACTTGGATCAATCCTTGCACAAATATTCTGATACCTTCGGGGGCAGATTGGGAAGCCTCTAATTAATCAAGTGTTTAGTTTGATTTGTGGTGTCCTCCCAATTAGTTTGTACATGTATGACTCACTTAAGAGCCTAGTTGACCATGCCGAAATAGTAGGGATATTCACCTACCTTGAGCTACCATCAACACACATCACCCGAGCTTGAGGGGATGAAGTGAGATATTTCTCAATGCTTTATTTCTATACCGGTCGAAGAGGTACCGATTTGAAGTCATTCTCCAAAGAGGAAACTCTTTTCTCTCTAGACAAGCTTCTCTAGAAGTAAAATAAGTGAGCTTGTCCAAGTTCAACTTATTTTACGCCACTTAACTAACAAGGATTTGTAGAATTGAAGACTCCTAAAAAGCACATCATGAAGAATTCTTTCCCAATTTTGACTTAGTGATTCTGAAATGGATATTTGCAAACACATGTGCTTAATATTTTGATTTTTTCATCCCTGGAAGACAAGAAAGCTTTTGAAGAAAAATTTGCAAGTTTGTTTACTTTGGTATTCAAGATTGTGTTTTTTTTGCTTATTTTAGGAACTTGATTTGAACATTGAAATGGAATGCACTTGCTTTGTTTTCAATTTAAGGCATTCAAGATTTGTTTTTCCTTTAGGATTAAAAGGAAATGACTCTTGGACTTTGGTTTAATTTTTTTAGATTTCACTAAAGATTTGGTGTTCTAGAATTTTGTTTTTAGACCCAAAAAGAGGTTCCTAGATTGATTCATGCATGAAAATTTATGAAGACATTCAAGATTTTGCAAGAAGACATTTGTTTTAACCCAAAACAAAGCATTAGGATTGATTTAGGAATTTTTAGGATAGATTAGGATTATTTAGGAACTGAATAGAATAGAGATGCAGATTTGTTCCTAGATTGCATAAAACTTGAAAGCACTTTAAGATATTACAAAAGAAGTTCACTTTAGTTTAGAAAAATGCATTGATTTGGATTTAGGAACACTTTGAATAAATTAGGACTGTTTAGGAACCAAATAGGGATGAAATGAAGATTTGTAGTTCTTTTTATGCACCCAAAATTTGAAGTGTTCCTAGCTTGCATGAAAACCTCAAAAACATTTAGATTTGAAAGCATGAAGTTACTTTTACCCAAATGAAAGACATTAGGAATGAGTTTGATTGTTTTAGAACTAATTAGGAATGATTAGTGTTGTTTAGGATTGATTAGGAAGCAATTAGGAAAGATTTGCAATTTTTTTTATACTTAAGGTATTCAAGAGTGATTAGATGTTCTTTTTAAGCCCCAAAAACAAAGTGTTTTGATTCCTAAACATTCCAAATGATTGATTATCCTTAAGGCCTTAGAGTTTTGATTATTTCTTTTCCTCCAATGAGTACTTACAAAAAATGGGGTTAAAAACTAAAAAATTACAGTCAAGAGGCACCAAGAAGCCCCTAAAAACCAACTTGCACCTTGATTATGGTGTTACACATGCCCCCTATTTCCCATATGACTAAACAATGTAGGGTATTTGGGGGAGTTTACTCATACGAGTAAATAGGGCCAGAGAGCCTAAAATAGGCCAAAAATGCTTACAAAGACCCCATACAAGTATTGGGTGGTCCTAGTATGAGCCAAGAAGTTTTCTCATATGAGAAACTACACCACTGTGTTTACTTGTATGAGAATCCACCAAGAAAAAGATGAAAATTGTCAAAAATTAAAAGTTTTTTACTTGGAAAACCCCCAAAAATGCAGTTGTGAAGGCTTGTGGGGTCCCACTGGGCGTGCCAAAATGTGATCAAGAAAACCTAACCTATTCAGAATAGGCATAGACATTCAAACATTATTCAAATAGTATATTCATAGCATATAGTAAAATAAATTTGCAAAGACACTTAGATAGAGGTTAAACGGGAGCACCCTATCATCGTTTGATTTCCTCTCGATTTAGGGATGTGGGTGTGCTCTCAGCTTGTCCCTAATGAATATTAGGAAGTATTTGGATGAATTAGGAACTATGAGAATCCCATAGTGGCACATAATTAGGTATAGAACACCTGATTTGCCCCTAGAGCCTCAAGGAGCCTAATAGAGCTAAAATGCAGATTAAGCTATAAATGCTTATTCTAAGATTGATTTTAGACCAAAGGAAGTGTGATGTGATGATAATTATATGAAAAAAATGAAATAAACTATGTTTAATCCATTATGCTAAGCTAAGATGTGTTATGAAAGCTTGAAAGATGAATGAAATCTAATAATTAGGATTTATTATGCTAAGTCTAGATAGAAATGAGCATGATAAAAATGCATGAAGATAAAAACTAAGCTAATGATTTGATCTTGGAAGAGAGACTATTTATAGGATTTTCCTAAGGGCTTGGGTTAGGAAGGAGAGTTAGGGTCAGAGTCAGGGTTTGAGGTAGAGTCAGAGGTTGAGTTAGGGGTAAGGTTAGATGGATGAGGGTTAATGTTGCTCACACATGTGTGAGAAACACTAGGGATGTGTGCGTAGGGAGAAAGGGTGAAAGATAAAACATGGGCTTCATTCATGAGGTTTTAAGAGCCTTAATGAGTGTGTAAGAGGCTATTAATGAGGGGTGTTGACCAAAAGTCAAAGGAGACTGGATTAGGCTAAGAAAGTTAGGAAACACCTTCTAAATAGGTTTAGGAAAGCTTATAAGGGTTTAATAATCTCTAGAATATTCTAGGGTTTTGAGGGATTTAAATAAATTATTTATTTATTTAAAGGATTCTTGGTCAATTTATTAAATAATTAGTAAATTTTGGAGGGAATGATGTTTAAATTGGATTTAAACATTTCTGGAAGGGATTTCTTAATCAAATGTTTTTAATTATGATAAGAGAAGGGATAATGATAATAAAAACTAATTAATTAATTAATTAATAAATGATGATGTCATCAGGGGTTTCTACCAAAATAAAATATTTTTATTTTGGCAAAGGCATTTTAGGTGTCTACAGTATTTATACCCAAACAATATTTCCCGCTTAAAAGTTTTGCATTAAATGCTTCACCAACTACAACTTGTTTAACAATAAAATATTTGGGTATCTCCTTATAATACTCCAGCTCAGTGAATACTACTAATGCTCGGTTGACTACGCAACTCGATTAACCTCAACACTTTCACTGACTGACAAACTTTTACTCAGTCATGATTTTACTGACTATACACATTTCTAGTTCAAAACATATAACAGCCTAGTGCATCTTATTTCATGTTGATTTGGTTTCATGCAATAGATATAAGAAACTATTGTAAGATATAACTGATTAAAATTTAGTTCCCATACTTACTTGATTTTCTTAGGTGGAGGTGGTTAAATCACCTAACCCAAAGGATGAGGTGTCACCGACTATTGTGCTTGTTCCTGCATTATATTTAGTTGATCTTCTCCACATTTGACTCATTTGCCTTCTGATTCCATCAATTGTATTCTCATTCATATCAACATTCAATTCTGGTGCTTAGTCTCTGCAATCTTTACTTAAGTGACTAACCTTGTGACAGTGCAGACATGCCATTCCAAAATTTGTCTAGTTTCTAGATTTTCCTCTCTAGTGAAATCTCATATAATTTTCTACAATATGACCATACCTACCATATATTGTACAATTAACCCAAGTGTTATAATTCCAAGTGTAAGAATTACCTTTCCTTCCTAGTTGATAGGTGTTGTCTAGTCTTTTCGGTTTCCAAAATTGTTTCATCTTTGTCCTACATTCCTATGATTTATGTCCATGCTTGTTGCAAGTTAGACAATGCTTTTCCATATAGTGCCTCTTAGGTGACTTGTTCTACTTTTATCTACACTAATATGCTTGATGTCTATACTTGTTACAATTATAATAATAACCATCAAATTTAGGAGTAAACTTAGGAATACCTTTAGCTTTTCTTTTGCAAACATTTGATGTGTGACCTAGTTTTCCATTGTGATAGAATGAGAGCTTCTTTGGCCTTGTATTTGCATAGGCATTCTTTTGTTCATCTTGTTTTGATAACTCTCCCTGCTCGCTATAACCTAATCCAGTGGTGTTGTCCAATCTTCTCTGACTATTTAGGAATTCATCCATCCTTTTGGTACTTTCTTCAATTTTCTTTATCATCACATTATGTAGTTGTTGCATCTTTACTTCATTTTTTATTCTTTCATTATCTTCCCTTGATTCACCAATATCTTCCAAATTCCTAGCAAGTTCATTGTTTACTCTGTTAACTTCTTGACTCATGACAACCATCTGATTTGAAATTTCAAAGTGATGCTCGACCATCCTTAGTATTTCAGATTCTTTCTCTTCCAACTTTTCAGTCATTTGTCTTCTATCTGCAATATCCATATTCCTTTCCTGTTTAGCTTGTCTTGTGTTGTTCATGACTTCAACCATTCTTACCATTTGAGTCTCTTGTCTAATTTTTAGTGCTTTCACTTGTTCTATAAGGTGTTGATTTTTTTCAGACATATCTGATATAGTTGCTTTAGATGAATCAGATATACTTCAATATCCTTTAGATAATTTGTCTATCTCTTCTTCCTAATAATCAGTCTCATTGTGCCGAAATGGAAATTCCTTTATTTTGATCAATGATTCTCTTAGTTTTTCCTTGATGTCCTTAAGTTATTCTATGAGAATCTGCATCTCCAATTTTTGATTTTCAATAGTCTTATCAAGCTTATACCTTTCCATCTTTAAGATCTTTCCTCTTTAGTGATTAAAATTATTCAACAAGAGAACTACCTCTAATACCAATTGTTGGGATTATGGAAAGGTGAGTTACTGAGAGGGGAGGGGTGAATCAGTAGCCCTAAAAACTTTTTCAACTAAATCCTTAAAACAATATATTTCATTAACCGACTAACATGTTATCTTTCCATCCATTCATAAAATTACTGAAAATGAGAAATGATTTATAATCTATCATGTAAACATCCACAAAACTTCATACACAATACACAATACAAAAGTATTTTGGTATCACAGAAACCCTTATTAGAAGGTAAAAACTGCGGTGGGGATGACACCCACAAAGCTTCACTAATTGCTGTAATAAAGTTTTCTGGTTAAGGCTACAATGTTTGATCACTTCTAATGATCTTACCCTGTTAGAGTAACAATAAATACCTATTATGATATACCTAGTTAGAGTATTTAAGATACATTGTTAAGTGTGTACTCGGTTAAGAGATTTACAAAAAGACTTGTTAGGTCTACTGTGTTAAGAGATTTAAGTTTGCCATAATTGTTAAAAAGTAACTGTAGATTTGACTTGGATTTAGCAACTTACTTTTCCCGCTTTCAGATTTGATAAGTACTTAACTATTATCACCTTGTTGTGATAGATTTCTTCTCTAAATTCTGTTCGGTAGCCTTCTGATATACTTCAGAATATGATCCTTGAATGCTCTGTCAAAACTTCAACTTCACAACCTTTTTTGATCTTCAGATGTCTATATAGGTGGCTACCTCATGTGTGGTACATGTAAAAATGACATCTTGACAGTTCTTATATCAAAAGATTTTGACCTACTTAGGGTTATGACATCATCTAGAAAACCTAAGATCTACGATCCAAATGAATAACCTAAGACATCATTACATAGGGATCATCAATCATTTAATGATTACATCTACATTTAATCTTCACCTCAATCTATGTAAACCATTTTCTAGTTTAGTGTAAACCATTTACCTTGTATTCTATGCCATTACAAACTTCTATGTCCTTCCTATATTGCTTGGTATGTAATGCATTCATTACTCAGTAAATTAATGACGCTTGGTAAATCTGAATGCTTGGTTATAATTATACTAGGTGCTTGGTAATCATCTGTATTTCATTAATATGCTTAGTGTGTTGACCGACTAGCCTATTTTACTGACTATATGTGTGACACTAATGACAACTTATAAACTAACAAATATATGTGAGGATAGGTAAGAATATGTATCTATAGATATATGTGTATGAGTTTATGATGTATAGTGTTAGGGGGAGTCTATGTTTTTTTGCTCTGATTAGTGTTAAGATGAATTTGGGGAGCTAGTCATATTTTTACTCACTATTTTCCATCAATGCCAAAGGGGGTGATTGTTGGCATTAAGATTATTTTGGTGAGAAGTCAAAGGTGATTTCTATTTTGGTTTTAATTGATGAAAACATAGTCATATCAGGTGACTAAGATAATTGATAAGGTTAGCGTTCAATCAGTAAGTAAAATTTAGCTAAGTATAGTGAGTGGTGTATAGGAAGAATAACTGCAAATGTATATTTTGGTAGAGATCATGTTTGAGAAGGGATAATGTGGAGTGGTCTTAGATATATTATTTAAATACTCTTAAGACATCACATTTGCAACCACAACTCATTTGGATAATCAGTATGTAATCATTTCAATAATAATAGAGGTTATAGGTTGAAGAGATTATGTTCTTGAGCTACCAGTGGTAGATCTTTGATTAGTGACTGGTATGGTTACTATGGTGAATATAGTTGATATGGTGATGTGTCTTAGAAGTTAAGGATTTGATGAGATGTCATTTATACACTCGAAGCAAGCAAGTAGGGAAGATTCCAGAAGATGTTTGGGATAGTCACAAGGTTTTGACTATTCTTGTAATTATCACATGTAAGTCTTATATTGGGTTGATGTGATGTAGGAAATTTTTATTGTACATCATGATATGTGATTTGGCATAAAGTATTTAAGCAGGGAGATTCAATATTGAATTTTGGAGAAGATTAAGGCAATGTAAGTCAAGTATTTATTTGATACTTCTACTATTGTAAAGTGTTTTGTTGGTTGATTATATGAAGTGAAATTCATGTTTTCTAGGGTTGTAATCAGAATCCTAAGAAAAGGAATATCAAAGAGAAGAGAATAGATTGGATCTAACAAGAAATAAGTGGTACATCCAGATCTTACTTGTTTTTCCCTAATAGTTACAACAAGAAAAATCCCTTAACAGGGTGGACTTTAACAAGTCTTATATTGTAAATCCCTTAACTGAGTGAACTCAAAGAAATATTTTTAAATCCTCCAGCGAGGTAGATCTTAGCATATCTCATTGTACTCCTAACATTATACTAATAATTCCTAATAGGGTGAACCCTCAAAAAGGGTATTTGCAGCTCCTAATAGGGAAAACCCTTTTATTCTAGTGAATAGATTGTGGATGTAATCCCCACCATGATTTTATCCTTCTAACCAACTGTTTTCACGAGAAAAATCAGTATGTTATGTGTGATGCATGTGTGGATGTTTGGTGTTATTTACTTTTATGTCATTGCATCCGTTATGTATTTTTTAATTTGGAAGTTGTTAAAGGCATTCATATTTGTGGTTGAATTAGTAGGTTATTTATACTATTTCACCGCCCTCTTAGTACCTAAGAATTCTAACATGTTGGGCTCTAAGAATAGGTAAAGTTCTAAGTTCAAGATTAACAATTAGTTTTTTCCAATGAATTAAATGAACCTAATTTTGGTTATAATTCCTTTCACTTTAGGCTCTCATAATACCTAGGCAATTTTACCTACTATTAAATGAGAGAATGTTAATAAAATATATAAAGTTGGTTTCTTTTATATATCTAATAGAGTTGTGGCCTTTTAAGTGAGATACCAATCTCTAATTCTATTATGAAATTCCAAAGTGAGATGTGAGGTATATATATGGGATTGATGCCTTATTGCTATTGGGTATAGAGTCAGATGATGCTTTATCCTTCTTATATAATACTTTTTCGAACAATGTTTAAATTCACATCTAATGTAAATCTATTAGTTATCTATTTTATAGTTTATAATATTGTAATACTATTTATATGATTAATATAAATATATTTCCTTGAAAGAATTACTCACACAACCACACAAAGATCTATTCATTTCACCCTTAATGTTTAAATTAATAAAAAAAACACAAATATGAACATAAAATATTTGAGATAAAAATGGTTGCATAAAAAAATACCAAATAAAGCATAGATCAAAGCATGCACTTAATATTTTTACACAACAACAACGAGATCTTTGTATTAAATTAAATAAAGTACTAGAGAGGATACAAAAGCTATAAAAGGGTCTTTCTTATAATAAAAAGTTTCATATCGTATAATACTGAAAAGAGATGATGATAATATTGTACTTTTGAAATTAAGAAACACTTCCTTTTATAAGGAAGGACAATACTACTTGAAACTACACACCACTTGGTGAAAATAAATAACTTAATTACAAAGATTTTTGTTTAAGAATAATAAATTTTTAATTTCTTAAAATAAATAGATTAACAACTCCAATTTTTTTGATGTAATCTTTCTCATTGGAGGTGTTAATACTGGTGATCAAGTGCATCATCATGTGCTCCCTTCTATAAAATTTATGTGTGATCACCTTCATGTTACACATTACACATAACTCATCATTTATGTCCTCCAAGACCTAAGGGAGAATGTTAGCCAGTGTATTCATCCACTTCTCTAAATAGACCAATGATCCATAAACATTGTTCAATATGGCAGGGATCTCACTTGTGTCTTCTTTATTGAAATAGTCTATGTCCTCTACTAGTTCTTCCTAAAACCTCTGATGTTTTTGATTGTAGGAAAAAACAAGTTTTAAAGGGGGGCTTGAAACCTCGTACAAGTTGATATCAAAAGATTACATCATTAAGCATACTAAAAAGAAATAGGATAGGGAACCAGTCCACCAGAACCAAAGCCAGCAAAAAAAGCCAAAAAGACCTGAAACCAAAAAAACCACCTGCTACAAGGAAACCAAAAAATAGAACAACACCAAGATCCCAAAGAACCTAAGCCAACTCCTTACGAGTTTCCTTTGCTTCCTTCTTTTCCTCTAAGATCTTCTTGATGGCAGCATTGAAGTCAGAGAGCTCGAGGATCCTTTCCTGGATTTTTTTCCTTTTAGCAAACTGAGTACGTTTACGTAGACCCTCATCACCCGCATCATCATTGTCCTCCTCAGGTTTCTTGGTAGGGGAGCTGGTATCCAGCTCCACTTTGATAGACATAAAACACTCCATGGATGAGCCCATGAACATGTGGTTATCATGCATATGATTCTTCACCACATTCTCTAGATTATCAACTTTGACTTGCAAATCCTACATTTTCTTATCCCTATCATTGTCCTTATTTCCATCTATTCTTTTCAAACTAGTCTCCACAATCTCTTGTAGGGAGTCAACCTTAGCAGAGATTGAGCGGCATTTTAAATTAAGATTCTTTATTTCCTGAAAAAAAAATTTCACCAAGTGAAATAAGTACATGGACACCGCCTTTGCAGTCTGGAGAACCCTGAAAGGAGGGTCAATTTTATCATCCATGTCTTCTTTGAGTAGTTGCACATTTCATTATTGTAAATCAACAGTTTTGACAAAGGAGATGTTCCAAGAAGAGGAAGGAACATTCTCCTTCTCACCAATAGGGGAATCCTTCTTCTTATCTGAGTGGACCTCCATAATAACTTCTAATTTGGGGGAGATAGGAATGTCATGTTCCTCTGAGCTATCATAATCAACCAAAATGGGGACCAACTTGCCACCCTCATCCTCATCTTTGTTGTCCTCCTCATTGTTATCCTTGACATTAGGGTTGTCCCCCACATCCATAGTATCAGCGGCCTCCTCCTCCTTATTCTATTATCCCCTGAGACAATATTCGACACCGACATAGAAGCTTCACTATCGTCCTTGAATGAATTAGCCATGGCCTCATAATCCTCAGTGCTTTCACTAGTTGACTCCATATCTATACCAGTATCCTTATCCAATTTGATTTTTTTACCAAATAAAAACTCCTCTTTGAAAATCGTATCCCTAGTACATTTCTTAGCTGAGCCAGAGGCTTTAGGCAAGGATATGATAGGGATAGAGATGGCCTTCTTCTTGATATGTTCCACAATGAGGAGAATAAGCCCCTCATGTAGGATGGGCTTATTCTCTTTCCTCCTATGGTCCATAATACTAAGGTAGAGAGATTGAAGGAGATAAAAAGGAATAGAAACCCTAATCTTGTGATGGAAGTGGCAAAGCAGTACAAAGTGGTAAGAGTGGGCATGTTTATACTTGTCATCCAGGGTGATGTACTCCATGACTGCAGTCATGAGCTTTGCCCAAATTTCTTTGAAGGCATCAACATCATAACAGCCACTGGAATATTTCACCAAACTCTTCACCTCAACTTTGCTTTTGGGGAATCTTTTTGAGAAACTCTCTTATATCTATAAAATTTAATACCCTTAAGGCTTAGATCAGACACCTCAGTAATAAGTTCTTCAGTAATGTTGATAGTGAGACCAGCAATGGTCACCACACCATCTTTCCAAGACTTCACAAACACCTTCATAGCTCCATCTTTGGACCCATGCAAGTGCTCCATATACATAGTGAGGCCACCCTTTATGAGTTTTTCCCAAACCTCCATCATGTTCTTCCATTTCATATAATCCTTTGGCTCCCTGTGGTTGAGCCTGCCACCCATTTTTTTAAAGAAAGGAATTTCAGCAGCTGTTGCAGAGAACAAGCATAGGTAGATGATGAAAACAACTTTCAAATACATGCCAATAAACTCATGTCTTCTTTCAGTAATCTCAGGAAAGGCAAAGCTTTCTGTAATCATTTTAACCAATTCAACAATTTGGTGTCTTTTCATCATAACTTCTTGAGATACTCCAAATCCACTCTTTTTCTATGAGTCCTGTCAAAAGCCAACTTGGCCTTCAAATCAATGGTAAGATTTTTTTCGTCATGCCAAATCACAATGTCCTTCACCCTAACATCATAGTTGGCCAGCTCATCAGTTGTACCATTCACTTCTTGGTACGCATGGGAAATGATGATGTGCTTAAAAGAGTTAATGATAATTTGGGCGTCCTCAATGATCATCTTAATTAACCATGATGGCTTAGTGACATTTTTGATGCACTTTAAGATATTCATTGAATCACCTTCGATCCACACATTCGAAGACATGTATTTTTTAATAATTTTAAGGGTTTGGAGAAGGGCCATGGCCTCTAAAACATGATTGGTTTGCACCCCTATGGGAAGCGCCATGACAACAAGATAGTTTTCCATGTCATCTCTTATGAGCCCACCACAACCCACAGGACCCGGGTTACCCTTTGCAGCACCATCAAAATTGATTTTGATCCATCCTGGAGGGGGTGATAACCATATGGCATTCTCCCATTTAGTAGCTGGCTTGTTATTGGAACCATCACTATAATCTCCAACATTGAAATCCAACTTCAAACTAGTCGACAAGTTGTAGTTCTCCTTGAGGCTTCTCTTAATCTTATGAACAACCACCACTGGTGGGAGATAAATATTTCTAAAAACTCTATCATTGTGTTCTCTCCACAATATATAGATAACATGAGGTGCAATAAGATTCCATAATTAATTGCTTGTCCATAGGGATCTCCACTTTTCTCCATTGGGTACTGAAATTGTCCATGTTATTAGGAAAAATCCAGTTGATCTTCTAGCACTGTAGGGTAAGACCCCAGACCTCCCAAGAATATATGCAGTCAATAGCCATGGAAGATTGATTCATCTAGCTCCTTACAAAGAAAGAATCTATTGGTCAGGATCATACCACATTTTTGGAGGTTGTCAATGGTAAGAATTTTGTTCTGCAAAACCAACCAAAAGAAAATATTAATTTTAGGAATTAATCTTTTATCCCAAACCTAGGCCCAAAAGGGTGGAGGATCCGACTGTTTCAATAAGAGCTCAGAGGTAGAGGCCACAGTGAAGACACCAGAAGGGAGGATTACTGAAATCATCTCATCATCTCTAGTCAGAACAACTTTCCAGATCTTCAGGTCCAGTAGCAGGGGCTTAAGGGCCTCATCAACTATAGAAAGGTCAATCGATGAACTATTCCTCTAGTAATCCTTGACCCAAGGACCAAATCTCTGAATGTAGGCATTAATAAAGGATTGGAAGGTAGTAACAAAGCTCAAAGGAAGATATTTGAGCCAACAGTCATCCCATAACTTAATTCTTCGGCCACTACCTAAATACCATTTAGGCCCTTTAAAGACCGTCTCCTTAACTTGTTGGATGAAATTCTAAATGAATGAGCCCTACACCTTAACCTTCATCTTCATGAAATCAGAGATATGGGGGAAAGAATAGAGATATTTTTTGTGGATTATCTCATTCCACTCCTTCTCCCCAAAGATCCTCCAAATTTGTTTCACTAGGAGCACCTGATTGGTTACCCTTAAAGGATAGATAGCCAACCCCCCCACTTCTTAGGAGTGCACAGCTTGTCCCAAGAAACCAAATCCAATCTCTTTCTTTTTTCTACACCGGTCCACAAAAAAATTCAATTGGATACTTTCAATAATGTCTACATGTTTACTCAGGATCTTAAAAAGGCTAAGAGTGTAAATGGGAAGACTCTGCAAAGAAGTCTTCAAGAGTTGAAGTTTACCAGCTTGAATCAGCAACGCTCCTTTCCAACTAGATAATTTCCTATTGAATCAGTCCACAATTCTAGCCCAGAAGGAGTCAGGAGGTTTAAGACCTAACAAAATACCAAGATAGATAGTAGGCATGGAATCAATTTTACAACTGATAATTCTAGCAATTCTATTATGCATGTCCATAGGCGTATTGATAAAGAAAAGAGAGCTCTTATTCCAATTGAAAATTTGACTAGTACCCATAGAGTAATTGAAAAGTGCCTGTTTGATAACTTTGGCCTCCTGAATAGATGAAGACCCCATGATGACAGTGTCATCCACAAATTGCTCATGGGAGCACGACCTAGAAGCAGAGGAAGGAGTTAAGCTCTTGATGGAACCAATGGAAACCAATTTCTAAAAATAGTGGCCAAGACACTCAACCATAATGGCAAAAAGAATGGGAGACAAGGGATTCCCTTGCCTAAGCCCCCTACAAGGTTTAAAGAATCTGGAGGGGGATCCATTAACCATGATAAAAGCCATAGAGGTACTGATGAGATGAAAGATTAACTTCAGCAGGTTTTCATAGAAGCCAAAGGATCTCAGCACCTTGATCAAAAAATCCTAGTCCACCTGGTCATAAGCCTTAGAGAGATCAAGTTTCAATAAAAAACCAAAGTTGAGAGAAACTTGAGTGGAGTGAATAATCTCATGAACCTTCATAATAGAATCAAGGATATGCCTACCAGGAACAAAACCACTTTGCTAGGGAGAGATAATCTTCGAAAGAATAGTCAGCAGTTTAAGGGTAAAAACCTTGGAGAAAATCTTATACATTGAATTACATAGACTAATCGGTCTGAAGGAATCCACCGAGTCAGCCCTAGCCTTCTTAGGAATCAGAACAATAAAAGTGGCATTAATTTATTTTAATAAAGATCTGGAACCAAAGTATTCTTTAACAACATTACAGATGTCCCAACCATTAAAATGCCAAAATTTATGAAAAAAGAATATTGGGAACTCATCCAGACCCGAGGACTTGTCACCCTCAAAAGAAAAAATAGTCATCTTGACTTCTTCCATAGAGGGGATAGCAGAAAGAACCTTGTTAGTGGCCTCATCAACAATGGAGGGAATAGATTCAAGAAGTAAATCTTGGTACTCCAAGGAAAGATTCAGGTCTTTAGATAAAAGAGAAGAAAAGAAATCAGTCATGGCCAAAGAAATGTCCTTGTCATTCCTTACCTCTCTAGCCGCCACCTTAAGTTTGGATATCCTGTTGGAAGCTCTATGTTTGGAAGTAGACATATGGAAGAATCTAGTATTCTTGTCTCTAGCTTTAAGCCAGATCGATCTAGATGTCTATCTCGGCCAGTACGGTTCCTCTTTAGATATAATGTCATGAGTCTTGGCTAGGAGAATCTCCTCCTTAACCTTCAAATCTTGGGATAGACCAGACTGATAAATCATCTCCTAAACATCATCTGGGTCCCTTTTCATAATAAGCTTGGATTTAAAGATGTCACCAAAAGCCTCCTTACTCCAAGATTTGACATTCTATTTTAGATTTGTCAATTTTTTGGCCACCCTGAACATCACGATACCCTGAATATTAACATCCCACTAGCCTTTGATCAGCTACTCAATATTCAGGTGGTCAATCCACATTCTCTCAAATCTAAAAGGCAGATTGCCCTTAGAAACAATTAGATCAGCCCTAAAAGAGATAGGGAAATGGTTAGATCCAATCTTCATGAGCGATGAAAAAGAACAACCAAAGCTTTTGAACCAGCAACCAGAAATTAGAGCTCGATCCAACTGAACTTGGATGAGGTCCTGCCTAATTCTTCTATTTGACCAAGTGTAGTTGGCCCTCTGAAGATCCAAGTCAAAAAGAGCTTGTCTATTGACAAAATCCATGATCTCAACTCTACCATCAAGTTGACTCTGACTATCCACACCCCCAAAATTCTCATTATCTTTCAAAGGACAGTTGAAATCACCCATAACTAACTAGGGAAAGTCTTGGAAGAGCAATCTTTGGTTATCAACCCTTTTCCAAAACTGAGTCCTTCCCCCTTTAGAGTTAGGGGCATAAATATTAGTAGCCACCCATTCAAAGTCAAACTTAACATGAACAAATTTAATTCTTAGGTAGTTTAGGTTATCATCAAGCACAACCCCATTAACATAATTCTGATCTAAATGTGCTATGAATCTAAATTTAGCTTCATAGCCATTTTAAAGTACGAACAAAGAATATTTTTCATTATCTTTTTTTTTCATTCCATCTCTTAGTTGAGTGTGTTCTCTAAGGGATCTAAATGTCCTTACATATGTACTCTGGAAATTATCAGAATGTATCATCATTGCATTGAATTGGTTCTTGACTATCTCAAACATCAAATCATACACTACTTCTTTAATGTGTTGGCTCTTCTCCTCTAATTTTTTCTCAATCTCCAATAGGTACTGTCATGTAAATCTAGGACTAATCTGTGCTCATATTCATAAGATGGTTCTCATCCCTTTGAGATGAGTTTTTTCCTTTTCTTGAATTTTTTTTTCTCTAGTTTTTCTCCCTCATACCTATCCTTAAATATGAATCCATATCTCTAATGAGCTACTCCACTTGTACCTCATTAAATTTAGAAACATTTATATTCAAGTCTAAAATATCCAATGGATTTATTTCTCCTACTCTTTGCATCATAATGTTTCCAAAAAATCTATCTGTATCTATAAGGGCAGACCTCTTATCTTAAGGGTACAATTCCCATTGTAACACAATATTATTATTATGATCATAATTCAAGATAGTGTAGATCTTATCCATATCGTGTGGTATTAATTTTTTTATTCTATCTTGCTACATATCTTCTTCAATCACTTGGGTGATATCATTCACCCTTTGCCTCAATAATATTCATTTATAGTTATACAAAGAAGTTTTCAACTTATCAGTGTGAATAAATTCATTTTCAGAAATAAAGTTTTTTAGGCCAATTTCCTTACATCATCTATTTCATCCATTAGGGGTGGTCCCACTATGATTCCCCAATCATCATCAAAATAAAAGCTTACTTTTGAGGTCTAATCAACTTGAGTAGGAACTTCCTCTCATACAAAATCCTCTTCACCGACATCCTATTTTTTATTATGGTGAAAATTGCATGATAGTAGTTAAATCATGGAAACATCTTATTTTAGGCCCTTGAGACCCCCTTTTGAACATATATGAGGGCACACTAGAAACCACTTCTTCCATGTGAGTTATCATTTCATTAGCCCTGGCTATAGGATCTTCTATATTTATAAAAACATTCAAAGTTGATAAATTGTGATTCCTTTTCCACTCCTCAAATTTGTAGACATTATATTAAGCATCCAATTTCTCATTAGCCTTTGTTTCTTCTAAATTTCTTATGAGGTTATATTGCACTAATGGAACATGATCATATGAGTGTGGTTTTTGAGAGGCCTTGGCCTAACTGATAAATCCCTCCATAGACACCTAAATTTGATTACATAATTAATTAATCCAATTTAGTTCTCTCTTAGGACATTAATTGATTAAATATTAAATTAATATTTATTTAATTTATGTCATCTCCTAATAAATCAATAAATTAATTAACTATAGTCTAATTAATTATCTAAATGGCAACCCATAGTCCAATAATTAATTAAATCCCCTTCCTTTATTAATTTAAATAAATACATTCATCTATTTAAATTAATTCATAAATCCCTTTTTCATTCCATTTGGAATTTAATAATGCATTTAATTTAATTTGAGCACATGGCTCCTAACTTTAACCCCTAACCTAACTATCCAAACCACCTAACTCCTAGTTCTAACTAAACCCAACCCATTCAGACATACTAATCTTCCTTAATTATGTAATGAACCATGATTAGCTAATCTAACCCTCCACTCATTTTCTCTCCTCCCATCACATACTCCTAATTCTCCCACTTTCCCTCTAATCCAAGCCTTATCACTCCCTAAACATTTGCACAATCATAATCAAAAGATTAAGAAATCCTAATCCAACCCAAGTCAACCCTCATGTTACATCCTCACATCCCCCAATTTCCTCATATCATGTCAACCTTAAATGCTCTTACAAAATCCACCCTTTTTTACACCTTTCCCCCCTCTCACATCTTCCAAAATGGTCACATTCCCCCATTCTTCCAAACTAGTCTCCTCGTGACACTTGTCACAATGAGAGGCACTTGAGAAAGCACAATCCATGTGATCTCCCTCAAATGCATCTTCACCCTTCCTCAGGTTTGCATCTTGACTGTTCATTCCATCCTTCCTTTGCCTATAAATATAATCCTCTTCTCCTCTCAAATCATCCACCTATTATGCATTGTTATCATGCCATTTTGAAGAGAAAAAACACTAACCATATCCTTATAATGCCAAATTTTCCACTCACCTTTGAATCTTGAGCAACATATTTGAGAATGAATACCCAATCTTGAATAACAACTATTCAACAAAGGAGGGATTCTACTTGGTTAAGGAGGTTTGCATGCTCTTTAGGCCATATTTTGTGTTATTAAGATTTCTTTTGAGTCCAATCTAAAGTGTAGCATTATCTTAGTTTGTGAATGTTTGAACTTTTTATTTCATCCCTTGCACACTAATTTATTTCTTACATTTTGGCACGCCTAGTGGGACCCACTTCTAGGGTCCTTTTCTTATCTTTCTCATCCATTTTATCTTGCAAAACTAACCAAATATTAATGTTTTTTTTGTTTGAATGTATTGCAAGGTTTTTTTGGTTTTTTTTTTCAGGTTGGAGGAAGGAAGAAGAAACCTTTGCACCATCACTCCCGTCCTCAAAATCTGTACATAATTGAAAAAAATCCTTCAGTGTGATTACTGGAAAAGTCAGTGGGATCATTGTTTATACCCGTAGGATCGCATTCCCGTAGAACCCTCTTTTCTCTATGTGTCCCTCTTCTTCTCTGTCCCTTTTTTTTCTCTAACATTTAGCTGGATCACACCTTAACCCTACAAGAATGCACTTTGACCATGCGAGATCACAAACATAATCTTTATAAACCTTAAGACATTTAACACTGTCAAAAACCTCAAAAATGTTTCCTCAGATCTGCTAATAGACTTCATGAGATTGCGGCCACAAGTATCACATTAATTATTTCTATCAGGCATCGTGTTTCAATTTTTTTTGGAACTGATAGACCTGAAGGATCACAAGTATGGACCATAGGATCCTTATTTTATTGGTTGCAAGATTGCACGTATAGGTGGCAGGATCGTAAATTAATTTTTTTAAAAATAGAATCTATACATTGTCCTTTGGTGCACTAAAAAGAACACTGAATGCATACACAACACTTCATCTTTTTGATTTGGGTTTAAAACAAACAAAGGTTAAAATTAACAAATCAATCTTCACACTTCAAGTTTGGGTTTAAAAAGAATTAACACAAATTATTGAATGCCTAAAAGTTAATGAACAATGTAATGAAACACTTCAATTTGGGCTGAAACCAAAATTACACAAATGTTGAATGCTAAAGAGAAGTAACACTTATTTTTTTTCTTATAAAATAAAACTTTCATTTTCTCTCAAAAAGAACCTCACATGCTAAACAAAAGTGTTTGATGTTCTAGGATATAAAAACACTTAGGTTAATTTAGGTTCAATTTAGAAATGAACTCTTTTTGGTGTGTTTGAATGAGTGTTTTTCAACACTTCCTTAGAGCTATTTATTTTCATTGGAAAATCCTTGTTAAGTAAGTGGTGTAGAAACACTTACTTTGTATCTGTATCCTCTCCCCTCACCTTTGCCGAACTTGGGTGAAGAGAAAGATCAAACTCAATTGGTTTTTATTCTAGCGAGGCCTATCTAGAGGGAAGAACTTCCCCTTTAGAGGATGACCTCAAACCATTAATTCACGAATCACTATCTAAATAAGGCATTGAGAAAACTCTTGCCTTATCCTCTCAAGCTAGGGTGATGAATGTTGATGGTAGTTCAAGGTAGGTGAATGTCCCTAAAATTTCAACATGATGAACTAGGCTCTTAAGTGAGTCATATGTGTACAAATTGATTGGGAGGATTCCATGAACCTTACTAGATTCCATTAATTCAAAGGCCCACCTAATCTATTCCCGAAGGCTTGATAATCTTTGTGTAAGGAGGATAGTAACCTCCCCAAGACACTCACCATATTGTGCCATCCTTGAGTATTTGGAGTCAACTAATATGACATTGTTGATCCATTGCATGGTCAATAGTGGCTATATTCTGATTATCTCTTGGGTGTGTGCCTAAGTCTGTGAGAAAAGTTTTTCATGTTAAGCCAATTCCTTAGGGTAGAAAGTGCTTGATTGTGTTTGAAAATATTTGTTCAAACATACACATTTAGAGTCTCAATTCCTTTTTCCAAAGAGATCAAACCATAATGTGCTATTCCCACAAGATTTCTTTGTCTCTTGTGGGATCTCTATCTCACACATTTCCAAAACTTCTAGAATTTCTAAAAAACACGAGTCAAGGTACACTTACCATAGTCACTACCTAGCTTGGCAAGATCCTAACATTTTTCACATCATCACCTTCAGAGATTGGAGAACTTGGACACATGACTGATTAAGAAAAGCACAAGAAAGAAAAATTACTAGTTGCCCATGTATATGAGGAGAAGAAAGTTATAGAACTCAATCTTAAAGATCACCAACCTCTCATAACATCAATCAAGGAAGAGGTTAAGTACCAAGAAAAACTCAATAGAGTAACCTACAATGCAAAAATCATGCAATTTGGAGTACACTTTCAAATAAACCATACCTTTGTTAGCCTTGAAAGAGAATACTAGTTGGCCTATCACACAACATGTCCTTTTAATTCTCATGAAATTGTCTCAACATATCGACATCTTAGATCATCCTTTAGGTACATTTATGTCATCTCTTTAGGTAACCTTAATTAGATCAAACCAATCATCCTTGTTCCAAATCCAAATCCAAAAATAAATTAATCCATGAAAACATCCAAATAGTGTCACATCCTTTAGAGTTTCTAAAACCTTTATTCTAAGTAAAAACCATCCTATAGCCCCACCCTCTCGACTAAGAATTGTCTAGGGTAGATAGAACTTGTCCTTGTAGGCTTCATCATCTTGATCCAAATATTGGCCCACATTGACAAGGATCATGTCTTCCAAAGATCACAATTCTCTCTAAGGTTGACAATCCCATCCATTTGATCCTACACCAAGAAAATATAACTTGTTCCCATTTGACACTAGGTAATCCTTAGATCCTTAAGAACCTCCCCAACATAAAAATCAATCACCATACATACATCCTTTGATCCATCTAGGCTCATCATAGGTCTTGTATTTACCTTTAGTCTCCCTTAAATTCATCCATAATTTCATCTTCATTCCCCCATCTTAGGATTTGCATTTCATGCATGTCAAGACACGATCAATGAGGAGAATGGATGTGGATCCTAATCTCATCACTAGTTCATCTGACCCCAACGTTCCTAAAAAAACTATGATAACATATGATTCACAAACACCACTACAAATTGAGAATGTATGGGAAAATCTAGATGAAACACCCACCACGGGTTCTATGGAATCATTCATGAGTCATCTTGTCCATACACAAATGGTTAGTGTAATTATATCCCATAATCATCTCTCCATCTTGGATAACTACGTGCAGGCGGGTACTCCCATTCCCTTGTAACTTCATCTCTTTAACCCCACAAATCCCATACACATCCCCGCTAACTCCTTTCATGTCATCGTCCAACAAATTGTCAACCCCAACCTTAAAGTATCCCAGGTAGCCTCACCTATTCCTCACCTATTGCAATCCAATGCCACTTTATCCATAGTTCAAATGATCGCAAAATCCACTCCTTTTTCCATCACGGGACCACCACCTCCACTTATGAATTCTTAAGCTACCACTCAAGAACAAATCTCCACATAAGCACCACCTCCACCTCCCATGTATATTTCCATGCAAACAATACCTCCACATTTTATAACCCAAAGATCCACATTAGTACCACCTTTTCAAGGAGTTACATGAACACATTTATCTACTACCCAACAAGCCTTCACCCAAGCACCTGTTCCACCCCTTACCCAGCTTACCACCGCACAATTGTCTCTCCCACCTTTCATCACCAATGTGAAGACCCAAAAACCATTTTATACAATGGGGATGTCATCTACAAGACCCAAAAACCAACCACTCATATCACAAATCCCCACCATCATACCCACATTCCCATCCATTCCCACATCCAAACTTGCTGCAAGGACATGTTTTTCTTGGGGCCTTAAGCACAAATGCATACCCTATGGATACAAACAAAATAAAACATCTCTAATCCAATCATCCTACAAAGAACTATCCCATTTGCACCATAACCACCAACACCACCTCCTCAAAATACATGTATCCCCACATCCACCAACTATCTAGCCATTTTTTTTTCCATCCCTCAAATTTTACCACCACTGCAATAATAAAAATCTTCTCACTTTGCCAATTATATCACACAACCACCTCCTATCTCTAGAATCTAATGACTTGTTCCACCCCTCAGTAACAAGGGAATGCACCCCACATACATCATCCAAGCACAAGGCCAAACACATCCATAGTCCACACCATTTTACCAACCTCCTCCACAACAATAGTACTTCCTTGCATAGAAAAAATATCCTTCCATGCCTCAAGAAAAACAAATGCCATCATAGCCCACATAATAATATTGCTCCATACTATAGAATCAATACCTTACCCAACCACCACCACAAAACCCACTCCAATCTTCCTACATAGTAGGGAAATCCCTTTTCCAAATCCCCCAATATCCCCCTCAAAATCATCTGTATTCACCAGCACCATCCAACCCCTTCCTAATGGGAGTAACCACTCTAGCACTTGCCAACTCAAAATGGGAAGAGATGAAGACTGATCTTAAGGAGCTTAGGGCTAGAACATAAAGAAAGACCTTTAAGTTTGAGGAGGTTTGTCCTTACCCCTTTGAATGATCCATTATAGTAGTCCTCTTCCCAAAACATTTTGAGACACTCAAGTTTTACAAGTACCAGAGGGAGGGAGATCCAGTTACCTATGTCAAGGAATTATACATAACTTACCAAGAGGTTTCTTACAACAACAATTTAATGATACGCCTCTTTCCCAAAAGCCTAGGGGAAACCACCATTGAGTGGTTCTACAAGATATCATATGGATTAGTATCAACCTTCACAAAGTTATCTAAAAAGTTCATAGCGCAATATGCACACAACATAAAAAATTAACTATCTCTTTTGGATCTCTGCAATTCAAAATAGAAATGAGGTTAGAGTCTAGTTGACTATTTTCAAAGATGGAAAAACCTCACTACAAGACTGTCATATCAACCGCTAGAGAAAATTCTTACAAAAATTTGTATTGACAATCTGCATCCAAAGTTATCCCACTTCATGTGCATGAATTATATCCAAACCTATCAGGATATCAAAGAAAAAGGGATGGACATCGAGAAAGGCCTCTTAGATGATGGTACGACCAGACACTATAAAGAGAGCCAACAAGACAGAACCAATAATGATTGACACTGCTACTAGAATAAAAACAAGAATACGATCACTAATGGGGCTGCTAATGCAAAGCACATCCAAGTTGTTATGGTTAGCCCTAAATTGCCTACACTTGTATAACAACAACAAGCACCGGTCTATCAAACGCCTATGACAACTTACCAACAATCCATGCACAATTATCAATACCTAATGAATCAAACCAAGACTATATCAGTCACCCCAGGAAAAAGAAAACCATGCATCCAAAATAATCAAAATTTCACATTCACTCCTCTTGGTGAACCCTTGGACATAATCTTCCATCGAATGGCCAACGCCAACTTAATCATCTATCCTTAGGCCCACCCATTTGATGAGTCAACCCAAAAGCCTACATGGTACAAGGATAATGAGTACGATGACTATCACCATGTCAAGAGACATGCTACTATAAAGTGCCTAAAATTCAAGAACTACATCCAAGATCTCAATGACAAGAAAGAGATCACTATTGATGCACCTACCCAACCTTCACCCAATGCAAATCTCTAGATCTACCATAATGTGTTTCCTCAACAAAACTCAGGAAAAAATATGGCCAATACAAACCAACCACCCTCGGACCAAGGGAAAGGTAATAAAGGTGATCATGCCTATGTAAAGGATTACACAACTTTCTATATCAATTATGACAATTTTTTCAGATGCATCTCCGAGGTCAAACCTATTGTCAATGTCATACATGTTAAAGGTATTGGCAGTCAGTGTGCAATCACCACACATAGGGGTAGGATATATGCTGCCAGTGCTAATGTGGCTTCTATGTCTAATGCACAATACAATCTCTTAGAACACCTTGGGAATAACCATACTAAAATTTACATCCTAGATCTTCTCCGCACGTCACCCATCCATCAATAAATCCTCAACAAAGCCCTCCAAGAGGCACATGTCCCCACAAACATTAAGACCATTCAGTTTGAAAACCTTGTGGGGCATGTATCTACATCTTGTTCCCTCTCATTCAAACCCTTTGACATGCCATCTATTGAACCCGACCACAATCTCCCACTTTGCTTCATTGTCATGGTAAATGAATTTATAGTCAATAGGGTCATGATAGATAATGGTTTATCCCTCAACTTGTTTACATTGAAGTTCATCCAATAGGTAGGATAAATGGAAGATGACATCTCACATAAGGTCATCACCATCAAGGACTATGATAAGCTAGAGAATACCTCAGAAGGTGCCATTTTTGTTACCCATCAAACTAGGTCCCACAATACAAGAAACTATGTGCCATGTTGTTGATCTTGACCTCCCCTACAACATCCTCCTCAGATGACCTTGGATTCATTCAATTAAAGCCATTCTATCCACCTATCATTAGTGCATCAAATTTATTCATTAAGGCACATAAATCACCATCCATGTCGATCCCCAACCCTTCACATACTATCATGTGTTGGAAGCCTCATTCCCCCACTACACCCATTATCTTGGAATCAAAATTGGTACTTTTGTCACCAATTCATCCCAATCCCATTATGATCCAGAGACAATCCTTACATCCACCCTTTCCACTATCAAGATCAACAATAGGGGCAGTGGTGAATATAGATTAATAGCTGCCTTCGTAGTAGGGGCCTTGCCACTCAACCCACATACTCAAGGATTCCCATGTCACCAAAGAATGCTCCCATAGTAGGAACCTAAAGTAAAGAAAATGGGATCATCCACATTCCTATCACATGACATTCTAAACAATCAAGAAATGGATCCTAATATCAATAGATGTTTGTAAAAAGACTCCCCACCTCCTGACACTAAGCTTCTTGGGTACTTCAATGACAAATACCCCATGTCACACAAGTGAGCTATAGAGAAATAAAACTATCAAGGTGGAGGTCTAGGACCCAAAGAAGGTGGCATGAAAGACCCATTGGGAGCCTCATAAAACCTAAGACATAGAGGCCTTCCACTCATCCACCCCTAACTCATAGACTGGGACCAATCAAGAATTGCACATATTGATGAGTTACGAAGTGAGGATGCACTCCTAAGAATCATGGGAGAAACAAAACAACAACAAGATTGGGGGCATGCTTCAGTGCATGTCTACAAGCTATACCCTAAGGGATAATTTGGAGAAGAGGAAGTCTTTAGCCACAAAAATGAAAATGAAAAAGAAAAGAATGAGCCTTTTTGTGAAAACCTCTTTGGGGCACTTTCTAACTCTAAAAGAGTAAAACCAAAGGGCGTATCTTCTGGTTAAAACCTCTTTGAGGTGTTAGAAGATGAAGACTCGCCTCTTCCTTTTATCCATGATTACATAATAGAGCAGTCCTCCATACTCATCAAAGATACCAAGTCCATCAACTTGGGAACTAAAGAATATCCTAGAATAAAGGTTAGAATTTATAATCTTTCCTTGGTTGTTCTATTTAATTTGAGGATAAACCAAGGTATCCTCCTTTTATTTAATTTAGGATATTCCTATGGAATCCCTACTTGTATTTTGTCCTCTAGTCCAAGTGGGAGAAAAACTCATTTCTTGTAATTCCTTTAATAAGGAAATTAGTTTATTGCTCCTTATGAGGATGCTCATGATTGACTCACACTTAGTATGAATGTGACATTCATTCACATGGGAGTTACATTCTAACTCCTTCAATCATCTTTATTTAAGAGATTCTTCTCCACACACTTGATAAAATTTTTCTGACATTCTTTCACACAATTTTCTTTCTTCTTTCCTTAGCTCTCTTATTATTGTATTGAGCTTCTTGCTCAAATTCTCTCTCTCTCTTTAGGCTCTTTTTTGCCTCATTCATATTATACACAAGGGGTTTTATTTTTTTTCCCATTTCAAAATATCTTGGCTCATTGTTTGGATTCTTGGAGCATTCTCATGTTGGTGGTTGAGATTGAATCATTATCTCATTCTTGGTCTATGGTAAAATTACTTCTTGCATTACACTTTCTTGGGTTATTTCCTTAACTTATTTTCTTTTTTTCATACTTCTAACATGGTATTAGAGCATGTTTAATCCTTGTTTAAGTGTTATTAGGAAGGTTCCATTCGAAGGAGCAAGCCTCCTCTTGTTTTTTCTAACTTGTTGCAGCTCTTTCTTATTTCTTTTGTTATTATAATTTTTATTCTAACCCTCTTTGGAAGGATTTTTGCCAGAGAGTAGATTTTATAAATTATTTTTGGGTTTGGACGGTTCACCACCAAACTTAGCTTAGTTTCTTCATTTCAAGCTATTTTCTTTTAGATCTAACCTCACCCTCTGTCAGACGACCGCAAGGGTTTTAATCTCATTTTTGCATGTTTTCTCTATCAATCTATAGGCTTTTCTAATAATTTCTTGCAGGATTCAAATATCTTCATATTCAATTTTCTAATCCTTGTGCATGCAAGCGATTCTATTTTCTTTGCAGGTGTATCTCCATATTTTATTTCTATTGATCTAATCTCTTCTCTTGAAGGTGTATTCTTTGTGATATCTCTGGTTTCTTTTTATTGTTCAACAACTTATTTTACTCTCTAGTTTAAAATCTATCTCTAAAATCTATTTGTTGTTTAAAAACTAATATTTCTCTAACTGTCATTTTCAATATATATAATATATATTTCTTGTTGTATAGCTTCTCATTGTTTTGTTTTGGTATATATATTTTTACTGGTATCCATATTTCCTTCTCATTGTTTTGTTCCTTGTTAAATAGCTACTCATTGTTTTGATAAAGTTCATATATATTTATCTTTGTATCTCTAGCTTGGACTAGCATTTCCCTGCTCTGCGTGAGTTTTACTCTGGCTTACACAGTCTCCCAAACTGCTTTACCCTAGCTTGCGTACACTTCACCTTTATCTGCTAAGCTGGCTCACCTTGTGCCAAGCCGCCTCACCTAGACAGGGCCAAGCTGCTATTTCAACCTCCTCTCAAACTTGTGTGGGCCTCCTTTCATGTTGGCTGCCTTTGGTTGCGTGATTCTTTGTTTTGTAGCCTTCCTTCCTGGTTATCTTCTTTCCTGGTCTCTGTGAGTCTTGGCCTCCCTTGCGTGACTTATCCTTGGCTACGTGACCAATCAAGCCTTGGCTATGTTACTTTCCAACCTTGGCTACATTACTTTCCTTGGCTTCCTGCGTGCACCTTGTCTTCTCCATTTCTCTGCGCAGCCCTTGGTCCTTACAATAGTGTTTGCCAGGTAATAGTCTCTGCTTTAGTTTATTAACTTGGCAGAAAATATAATAATATATATGCTTCAGTTTATTTTATTATCTTTGGTTTATAACATTTTTTTGCAGGGAATAGAGTCTTATAATCACTTCTTATTTCTAATAAAAAAATCTAACATTATTATTGTTTCTTTTTTTCATTATAACTTATATTTATTTATTTTTGCATGTTAATGTTCTCTATTCCTTCTGCCAGCCTCTCCACAATCGAGTCTATGTTACATATTTATATATATTTAAATACATTATTTTAAATACATTTAAATAATTTAGTTTAAAGATTTTGTTTTGTTTCATTAAATTTTAACAAGTTTATTGTTAAATTACGTTTAATACTTTAATACTTTTAACACATTCTAACAATAAATTCATTTTACTTCATTCAAATTTATTTTAATAAATTTGTTAATTATCATTATTTGTTATTTTAAGAATTAGTAGTTTGCATTATTAGTTTATATTCATTCAATATTTCACATTATTAGTTTTAAATAAAAATCGATTATTAGTTTTGTTTCAAATTGTTAATTGGTTTAAAATTTATGTTTTATAATTTATAATTTCATCTCATTTCTCACATTTTACTTTACGTTTAAATTCACAATTTAGCATATTTAATCATTTTTTGTATTAATTTAATAAATTTTTAATTGTTAAGTTTCACTATTTAGATCTTTGTTAACATTAAGTTAAATTCTGAAACAAAATTCTATTTCTTCATTAAATTAGTGTTTCAAAGTTTATTTGATCCATTTCTGTTCTTATATAGCTAATTTTTTTTATTTAACATTTTTAAAAATATCTCTATTAAGGTGTTTTATCAAATTGGTTCACATTTTCTAAAGGGGGATTAATTTTTTTAATATGTCTACCCTCATTCCTGAAATCAAATTAACAAGTTCTAATTATCATCAATGGAAAACACATATTACCTTTATATTTCATTTTAAGCATTTGCTCCAAGTTGCTACAGATGCCTCTCTTGAACTAGTTGTTGCTACTTCTCAAACTGACATAGATGCATGGCAAGTAAAAAATGAATAAGCTCTTGGATTAATTGGTCTTTCTATTATTCCTGTCCATACATCCTGATTGTACATTGTACTAAAGCCCATCAAGCATGAGCCATTTTGCAACAAACTTATGACAGCTCCACCGAATCATGAAAGATTCAACTCCAAGACAACTTGGAAGACTTAAGGTATACAGATTTCAAATCCATGGATGAATTTTTACTTAAATTTGATTATATTAAAGCTCAATTAAGTGGTGTGATTGTTACTTTAACTGATATTAGATTAATTACTATTATTCTAAAGAAGTGTCTTCCTAAAGAATTTCAACAATTTATTACTAACATTTATTCACAACTTGCTACTCCTAGTTTAGCTCCTCAATTAACTTATGGTATATTTCAAAATCTTTTACATCATGAGGAAGCTAAGTTATTGCTATTTGGTACTCTTAGATCTTCTAGACATGCTTTTGTGTCTAAGCATTAAAATCAAAATAATAGATCTTATAATCATAATACTTCTAATAATAATCATAATTCTTGTAACAACAATTATAATCATCATAACAATAATAATCCTCATAATAATAATAATAATAATAATCACAATAATAGTTATTCTAATAACAGATTTAATTCTAGGCCCTCATATAACAATAATGCTAATAATGCTAATAATAATTATAATAATTATAATAATCAACAAAATACTCCTAATAAAAAACCACATTGTACTTATTGTGGAAAAGATGTGGTCACCTAAATAATGTCTATTTTAAAAAGAAAAATGATAAGAAGCCTACGAATAAAAATTATCAAAATAATTTCAAATCTCAAGGTAATCAATCTCGTCGTGCTTTTACTGCCCCTTTTAAAGCTTCTCATGCATTAGAATGAATTATTGATAGTGGGGCTTCTCACCATGTTACATCTCATAGAAAAGTATTTGATTCTTTGCAACCTAATAAAACAAATATTCCTATTTGTTAGAGTAATTAGTTAGTTTCATTACTCTTTTTTTACTTAAGCTATCTCTTAGGTACATTATAATTAATACCTTTATTAATTATAATGTGCAACCTAGCTTTTCTAGTTTTAAGGTTTTGTTCACCTTTATAGGTTGAACCTTGTAATTCTTTTTTCATTATCTTGGAATACAATTTTTTCTCACACCGCTGAGATTTTTCAAGCTTTTCTTTTTGTCTTCTGCTTCCTTTCGACAATAGGTCATTTACATGTAGGTGTTCTTGGCGAACTGTGAAGTTGGATTTCTCAACTTCTACATGGTATTAGAGCTCCCCTGCTGCTGCCTATTTTGGTGTTTTTGAGAAGTTTTTTGAGATGAAGGGTTTCAAGTTTTTTCAAATCTGGTATTCTCTACAAGACGTTATTTTTTGTTTCTTTTTTTTTTGGCACTTTTTCCAGGCGCTGCAGTTCTTTCAGAGTTTTTATATTGGATTTGGGGGGTCTCATTTTTTTGGAGCACTTTGGGCAAAAATCGACCTTATGGTTGCATCCAGAAGGCCCAAAAACCCTTATTTTCATATAAAACTTGACTTATTTGGCCTCTCGAACTTCTGGGAGAAATTTTGTTGCCTGTTAGGGTCGTACGGGCACAAAAATTGAGAAAAAAAATTCATTTTTCTCTTAAAAAATAAAAAAGGTGAAAAATTTAAATGCCTCCCATGCAATTTTAAAAATGTGCCACTACGCTGCTCTTTGGCCACCGCCGCACCCCTCCCAGCCCGCGCGCCCCTGCCGCGCCGCTCTCCGGCCACTGCTGCGCCGCCGCCAGACCATTGCCGCGCCGCCCTCTCGCCATTGCACCACCACCACCGCTGGCTCCGCCACCCATCGGCCATCGGCCACCTTAGCCGACCGGACATCCCATGACGGCCATATGGCCGTCAAAATATTTGTCGGGCCTGGTTTTTTCCAGGGAGGTTGCATTTTGGGGATACTTGGGCTTTTTTGGTCCTATAGGGCTCATACGAACTCAAAATTTGACATATGACATATCATCGAAAAGGTCTTTCCGAGCCCGTCACTCTGGTGCAGGTTTAATTTCCTATTTTTGTCATTTGATCAACTATTTTTGGCGTCAAAGTCGAGGCTTCATTTTTTCCTCTCTACATCTAAAAATTAGGTTTTTTCCTTATTTTTTTTTGTGCTTACATACTTATTTGAAGTGTACGGGAGATATTATAATATTTTGTGGGGGATTGCATTTCTCTTTCTATCATTTATTTCAAAGAGACCCTTCTACTTCTGTCTTCTTTCTCTCAATGGCAGACTCTTCTTTCGCCCGCCTTACACCTCACAACTGTCACACTTAGAAAGGATAGATGACCAGATTGCTCATGACAAAAGGGTTATGGTCATGCCTCGATGAGGTTCAGCCAGTTCTACAATGGCCATATGAGGCTCTTATGCAAAGAAATAGGATGGATGAGGCAATGGGCCTCTTTGCATTGAATATCTCAGATGGGTTGTTGTTCTACCTGGATGGTTTGACCACACCCAGGGATATGTGGAACAAGTTTTCCACCTTGTTTGGCACAATGAATCAGTTCAAGGTTCTCCAAATAGATGTAGAATTCACCTCCTTGGTACTTGAATTATTCACCAACATTGAGGACTTCTTGATGAAGTTCAAGTCCCTTCAATCTATTTTATAGGTTCCTGGAAAGACAAAGTCAGATGATGAGTGTATCTTTCTGATACTCTCAAAGCTTCGTGGGCCTTATCATATTTTCACTTCTACCTTCTACTCCACTATGGATGCACTGGGTGCACGACATGTTATGCCCTCTTTTGAGACTTTCTGTGATAGGTTGACTTGTGAGGAGTCCAAGCTCAATCAGATGGATTCACTTACAGGTTCATAGTTATAGGCATTGCTTGCCAGGACACCTTAGGATACATAGAAGTAGAAGCCGAAGCAGATATATGATTCCTCTTCTCAGCACTCTACTGGCCCACCATCTTCTTCTAAGAAGGAGAAACAAAAGACTAAGAGCCCTACATGTTCCTGTTGTCAGAAGGGGCCTCATGATGAGTCACATTGTTTTCAGAAGAGATTTGATGGCTATGAGAAACAAATTGCAAATTTGCAAGCTCTTCTTCAGAAGAGCACTGTTTCCTCTCCATCCTCTTCCACCTCATAGGGGTTTTCTTTTTAGTCTTTTGCCTCATCTTCAACATCTAGACAGGATTTTGGATAGGGTCATGCATTACGGGCTTCCATTGCATCCCCTTCATAGGTCCCTTGGATACTGGATTCTGGTGCTTCTCGCCATATGGCATCTTCTCTGGAGATCTTCTCTTCTTTTGAGGCTTCTCCTATTCCTCACATTCTCATGGGGAATAACACTATTATGCCAGTCTGTGGGAAAGGTTTTGTAGGCATTCAAGATGGCACATTCAATGATGTATTGTATGTTCCATCTCTTTCTGCAAACCTTCTCTTGATTTATTAGATTACACTTAGTGGGTCAGGGAAGATAGTTGAGTTCACGCCAGATTCAGTCTTCATCTGGGATAGTGTGATAGGTGGCATTGTTGCTACAGGGACAATTGATCATTCCACCTATCTCTACACCTTCTCACACTTTGGTCTACCATCTCCATTATCGGAGCACAACTCTCCTCTTATGTGAGAGCATCATGGGGGACAGTCAGGTCACTTGAACCTCTGTGTTGTTCCTAAGACCACTTCTGTGACTGCCTCACCTCATCTTATTGGGGTTTCTTCTCTTTAATGGGACTCTTCTTCATCACTGCCAGACCCTCCAACTCCATTCATCGAGCCACCAGGTGTAGTTGTTGAGGATTCTACAGAGGACACTCATCTCCTCTCTCCTGACAGTGTCAACACACCTGTCATACCACCTACATTGGGGATTCTATTTCAGAATCCTTGTGTCTACTCCTTTGAGCATCAGCTCAGCCTTCCAGTGACACCTCATCTTTTGAGGTTACCTCTTTAGTGCTCATTGCCTTTCACTCCTTTGTATTGGCATCATGGTGGTTTGTTCATTGATCCAGGGGTTCTTTCATTCTGGGGGGCTTTGGAGCCCTGACCCTCTCTCACGGGGGTTTGGCAACACACATTGTACTTATGGCTTTGAGAGAGTCTCTTGAAGTCATTTTTTGTCTTTTTCTTGCTTTTATATCTCTTTTTGGAGAGGAGTTTTTCCCATTGGGTTTTCTCCTTTGTCTCCGATTTACAGAGATTTCTTTGTATTGGGTACCTGATCAGGCCTTGTTGCCAAGACCCATTTCCTACTTTCATAACTGTGCTAGGTTATCTTACCTCTTGAGCTTTGCTTAAGGGGGGGTGTTAGAGTAATTAGTTAGTTTCATTACTCTTTTTTTACTTAAGCTATCTCTTAGGTACATTATAATTAATACCTTTATTAATTATAATGTGCAACCTAGCTTTTCTAGTTTTAAGGTTTTGTTCACCTTTATAGGTTGAACCTTGTAATTCATTCTTCATTATCTTGGAATACAATTTTCTCTCACACCATTGAGATTTTTCAAGCTTTTCTTTTTGTGTCTTCTGCTTCCTTCCATCAATAGGTCATTTGCATGCAGGTGTTCTTGGTGAACTGTGAAGTTGAATTTCTCAACTTCTACACTATTCAATTAGCTAATAATCATAGTTGCAAAATTGATGGATTTGGTGAAGTTAATGTTCCGAATGGAAAATTAAATAATTCTCTTTATGTTCCTAAGTTTAAATCCAATCTTCTTTCAGTTTCTCACTTATGTCAAGATTACAAAGTTGAATTTTATAAGGACATGTGTTATATTATTGATTCTAAGAATGATCATGTTGTTGGTAATGCTAAGATGGATCATGATAACTTATTTAAGTTTTATGAGTTTTCCTCATCAAGGTACTCTTTGAAAGTTAATATTGATTTTAATGTATGGCACGAAAGGCTCAGCCATTTGAATTTTGATTATATGTCTATGATGCTAAATTCTAATATGGTTGAAGGATTACCACATATTGTTCCATCTAAAATTACATGCACAGGGTGCATGAGTGACAAAATGAAAAGGGAGCCCTTTCCTCATGGTACTTCATGGAGGGTGTCTCATAGGTTACATTTGATTCATAGTGATCTTTTGGGACCAATGGATAATACCTCCATTCAAGGTTCAATGCATGCTCTTACCCTTGTTGATGACTTTACTAGAAGAATTTAGATCTATTTCTTGCATAGTAAAGATCAAGTTCTTGACACATTTTATGAATTTCGTATGTTTGTGGAAAGGCAATCAAGTTCTAAGCTTAAAATTCTTAGAATAGATAATGAGCCTGAATATGTTAAGAATGCTTTTCATTCTTATTTGAGAGCTTTTGGTATTAAACATCAGCTTACTGTTCCTTATACACCACAATAAAATGGTGTGGTAGAAAGGAAGCATATAACTATTATGGAAATAGATAGATGTATGTTACATACAAAGAATATTCATTACAAGTTATGGGTTGAAGCAATATCACTTATATTCTTAATAGAACTCCTACTAAAGCTTTGCAAGATATAACTCTTGAGGAAGCATGGTCTGGTAGAAAACCCAATTTACAACATTTGAGAATTTTTAGATCTATTGCTTATGTTCACACACCCAAACAAAATAGGCAAAAACTAGATTCTAATTTTATTTTTTTTGTTGGGTATGATGAATTTACTAAAGGTTATAGAGTTTATGATCCTACTACTAACAAGGTGCTTATTACAAGAGATATTTGCATTGCAGAAAATGAAGTCCATGATTGCTCCAAGATCAAAGATGATGAATCTAAAGGAGGCACTATTGAGATTGTGGAGGACCAACCTCCTATTCTAAACCCTACTCCTAATGCTTCTATTTATATTCCTATTATTAGAACTAATGATGATGATGATGGTAATAATATATCTACTTCTCATAGTGATAATTTTGCTCATGATAGTAATGATACTTTTACTCCTCATAGTGATATTTTCGTTACTTCTAAGAGAAATCATAAATGGTTTAAAGATTTACTTAATGGAGGTGATGATTATATTACTAGAATGGGTGGTCTTAGACCTAGGAGAATTAATTATTGTAATTATTCTTTAATGTCTTCTCTTATGCATTCTAATGATCCTCAAACTTTTTCTCAAGCTAAAAATCAATCTCATTGGCAAAATGCTATGCAAGAGGAATATGACACTTTAATTTCTAATAAAACTTGGGATTTAGTTCCTTTACCTCATGATAAAAATCTAATTTCATTAAAATGGTTATATAAAACTAAGTTGAATGCCAATAATGAAATTAGTAAGTTTAAAGCTAGGTTAGTAGAAAGAGGTTTCTCTCAAATTGAAGGATTAGACTATAATGAGACCTTTGCTCCTATTGCAAAAATGCCTACCATTAAAGTAGTTCTTGCTTTGGCATCTAAAATGAATTTGCCTATTCCCCAGATGGATGTTAAAAGTGCCCTTTTAAATGGTGATTTCCATGAAGAAATGTATATGTCCCAACCTCTTAGTTTTATTAAAGAAGGTCATGAACATCTAGTATGCAAACTAAATAAATATATTTATGGTTTAAAACAATCTCCTAGAGAGTGGTATTCTAAAATTAATGCTTTCTTCATTTCTCAAGGTTTTGATAGAAGTAAAAATGATCCTAACTTGTATATCAAGCATAGTGAAGATAACATTGTTACTATCATTCTTTATGTTGATGATTTGATTCTTACTTCCAGTTCTAACCATTTAATTTCTGATATTAAGTTCCAACTTAACAAAAAATTTCAAATGACTGATTTAGGACTTTTACATTATTTCTGAGGAATGCAAAGTTGGCAAACCCCTAAGGGTATTTTTATTTCTCAAAGGAAATATGCTAAATATCTTCTACATAGATTTCATATGAATGATGCTAATAATATTTCAATTCCATGTGAATTAGAAACTAAGTTAATGATAGATATGGAATCTCCATTTATAAATGCTACTCCTTATAGACAACTTGTAGGTAGTTTAAATTATCTAACTCTCACTAGACCTGAAATATCTTTTAGTGTTGGTTTAGTTTCAAGATTGATGTCCAAACCTTAACAAAAACACTTCAAAATTGCTAAAAGAATATTATGTTACATTAAAGGTACTCTTAACTTAGGATTATTTTATGATGCAAATTCTTATTTTTCTTTAAAAGGTTTTACTGATTTAGATTTGGGTGGAGACCCCAATGATGGGAAATCCACTTGTGGGTATTTTTTTTCTTGGTTTAGGTGCTATATCTAGGAAAACTAAAAAATATCAATATGTTTCTTTGCGTTCTACCAAATCTGAATACAAAAGTTGTACTCATGTATCTAAAGAAGTGTTATGGATTAGAAGAATACTTGAAGATTTGGGTCTACCTCAAAAAGAACCTACACCTTTACATTGTGACAATCAAAGTGCAATAGCCTTGGCAAAGAATCTGGTTTACCATGCAAATGTTGATCCCTAAAGTTTTGTTGTCTATTAGTGTCTTACACTTAGTCATTTTCTAGGTAATGTTGGTCGGTCATCACTGTGACCGAGTCATCATATATAGGCTGAGTCATGTTTAATGTACATTTACCAAGCAGTAGTCACTACCGAGTAAAATAGTGGTCACCGAGTACTTTTGTATTAGCCGAGTAAGATTTGGTTGAGTTATGTAAAGAAGATAGTGCCAAGCACCAGAGTATAAAGAATAGTAAATGCTGAGTGCCAGAGATAACCAATGTCGAGCAAGCTATAATTGACATGTGTTTTTTATGGCACAAACACTTAGGTACACCATTTTGGCTGACATCTATATTTCATTTATTATTCATTGAGGAAATCACAGAGGTGATTATGCTCCTATATTGTAAACATTGATCCCTATGCAACACATGGAACCAATCAGAATTAGGGAAAGGTTAAGAAGAAAAAAGAGATAATCTAGATCGTAGATCTTAAATCTTGGAGGAAGTTAATTGTCTATATAAGATGTGATCTGAACCCTAAAATGATGTATGAGTGGAAGTAAGAGTGCGACAAAGAGAATATCTTCAAAATAGAGAAGTATTCTGATAGATTCAGTGACTGAGTAGAACAAAGCAAAGAAGTGAAGGACATAACACATACATATTTGATAGATGAGATCAAATCTATACTGGAAGGAGAAGATCTATAATCAACATCACAGTGCAGACCGAAGGATTAGGTACTGAGACATTTTAACATGTGTATCAGGTTAAATCTCTTAACAAAGTGGTTTTGACAGACCTTAGTGAATCTCTTAACCGAGTGCTTACTTAGTTGTAAGTCTTAAATCCTTTTGCAAGGTAGATTTTATAAGTCTCAAAGCTCTTAACAGGACAGACCCTTTACAGGGTAGATCATATTTTGTGATCAAATTTGTAGCCCTAATAGGAAAACTTTATATTGGAGTAGTGAAGATTTGTGGGTGTCATCCCCACCCCAGTTTTACCTTTCAAGGGTTTTTGGGTAACCAAAATTACTGAGTTATGAATATTTTCATGGGTGATGCTTAGCTTAGATTTATTACATTGTTGCAATTTTATGTTAATGCTATGCAAGTTTACATTTATGTTAAAATGGATAAATCAGTGATGTCTGATTCACCCCCCTCTTAGTATCACATTTTCCCAATAGATTTCCAACAATTAGTATCAGAGCTCTGGTCTCTTATAGAAGTATAACCACTTGTGAGGTAAAGATCTTGAGATGGACATTTATAAGTTGGGAAAAATTATAGAGAATCATAAGATTGACATTCAACTTGCATTACAAAAACTTGAAGCATCCAGAGGAGAACTAAAGAAATCCTTAAGCAGAAGAAGAGAAATTGCTATTCAAAAAAATGAAACAAAATATCAAGAAGAAGATACTACTAGACTATTTAACAATGGGAACTCTATAGAAAGTGACAAAGCCATAAAAGAACTACTGGAGAAAAACAACATACTGAATGAGGACATCAAAAATCTAAAGAGAGAACAAAAAATTGAATCTGTGAGACTCTGTGAAGTAGTTGAACAAAAAAAGAAAGATGAAGAAGACAAGATAATGGCCAAAGAAGACAAAAGACAAATATCAATGAGACTTGATGAAAGGAAAAGTGACATGGAAAGATTGACAAACAATCAACTAGACATGGTAAATCAACTATTACTGGTTAATCTAGAATTGGGCAGGAAAGATGTGGAACTCACCAATCTGAGATCAAAAAATAATCAACTGAGGAATGAATTGAGAAATAAAAAGGAAGTTAATGAAAGGATGAACAAGCCTAATGAAGCTGTAAGATATTTTGAAGAACTATTAAGGTCACCTAGAAGATCTAGTGATACATCTAGACTTAGACATGATGAACAACTATCATCCACTAAGGAAGGAGAATCATCAAAGAGTGGAGAGAAAAAGAGTGCAAAACCAAAAAAAACAAGCCTACATGCCATCACTATGGAAAGCCAGGACATACAATGAACATCTGCAGAAGCAAACATGGTAAGTTTGATCCTAAACCAAAATTCAATGGATATTGTTTTAACTATAAGAAACATGGACATCTGGCACAAGAATGTAGGACAAAGGTTAGTAATCCACCTACCTCACCAAAATTTTAGGGACACTATTTCAATTGTTAGAAATATGGACATAAAGAATTTGAATGCAGATCAAAACCCAAATGGTCATCAAATCAATAGACTAAGTCACCTAAGAAGGGTAACACATACAATTGGGATTACAACACTTGGTACAGTTGTCATTACTGTGGAAAATATGGCCACATTGGAGCAAATTGTTTAAAGGCACATTTCAGAGGGAAATCCAAAAGTTGGATGAATGGAAGTATGGTACGCTATAAATGCAATAAGATAGGTCATCTAAAGAAAGAATGCAGAACACAAATGCCGAGAAATGATCAAAGCAAGAATGAAGAAATCATTGAGCAAATGAGAAATCAGATGAAAAAAATATGGAAGAAGAAAGAAGAGGGAAGCAGTAGTGAAGCTAGTGCATCTGAGGTCACCCAATTTGATGGATCAGGTGATCACACTACTTTGAACTAAGAAAAGAAGGTATGTATGGAACTGAGTATTGCAATGTTTTAATCTTATATCACTTCCTAACATATGTTGAGAAAAAGTCCATATCTGTATAGATTAAGACGCATTAGGACATATTTGAGAAAAGTGCAACAATTCATATTGGATGCCAAGCATAAGTATTTTAGTCTATAGTGACTGAGTCACTAATGTATGCTGAGTACCTATGATAGCTGAGATGTGATGTACACTGAGCTATAACTGAATGGTTGTATCGACTAAGCTTAACATGAGATTGCCAAGATAACTGTATCTCACCTAGAATGTGTACGGATCATTAACGATGCCCTAATATGACCATTTGAAGTCTATAAAGTGGGAAGTTACCATTTATTTCATTTCACCAGTGAATTGAGAATTTCTAAGAGTGATTCAGAGTGTGAGTAACTAGCGTGATTAGTGCTAAGTGCGATTTCAGAAATCTTCACAGTGTGCCGTCGATAAAACATTTGAAGAATACTTGTGCAAGGTACTTTACTTAGTAAAATATTTTCAATACTTTAACCCTTAAGTTGTGAAAAATGGCATCATCATTATCATCATCAGTTGTGATGAAGAAGTAAGGAAAGGAGGTCTTTAACATTCAATTAGTGAGGAATGAGGTGTGTAAGCTACATAAGTTTCAGGCTGTTCCAGAAAGTGCGATCATGGGAGATCTTATTGGAGCCCTATCATCTATTCTAAAGAATGTTTTAATGATAAACAATATTCGGTCATGTTACATGTGCAAGATTGGAGAAATTGGAGATTATGAACTTAGAGAAGCATATGAGAAACTATGCAGCAATGGGCTGTTGAAGCCAAAACACTAGAAGGTTGCCGAGCAAGGGTTAGTTCATGCCCTTGACTTTCCACAAAAATTCAAAGTAGAATGGATTAAGATTGTACTAAGTAGGGTACATGACATGAAAATATGGCTGGAGGATGGACCAGTCCAAATCACCAAAGACATAATTCACCGGGTAACTAGATACCCTAAACTCCCTGGGAAGAAAACTATGAGATGTCAAAGCAAGGAGGAAATTTAGGCAAACACATAGGTGGTATGGAACAAGTGTGACATGACCATTTCTACTATCACTGACCCATAAATTAAGTTTTTAGTAAGGGTGATAGCACACAAATTCTATCAGTCAAGTTGGTTGGATAGTGTCCCATGCATGGCAGTGGACCAAGCTTGGAAAATCATTAAGGAGGATCACACCTATGACCATGCCAAGCTCCAAATGACTCAACTTGCTGAGAATCCTATATCAATCCGAAAAGAAAAGAATTCAATGTGTAAGTTTGATTCCTTTCTTGTTTGTCTATTCTTCTACATTCAAAAAAGTTTTCCTACTGTTGGGGGAGTAGCATGGGATATGAGTAGGCTAGTGACAGTTTAGATAAATGAGATTTTTAGTCAAATGGGTGATAAATTTGAAAGTATTATGGAGAATTATTTTGTAGAATTTAAGAAGAAAATGAGGAAGAGAAGTAGGATTCCTGTATCCTTAGTAGAGAAATATAAACATGACATATGCTTCCTAGTTGACACTGACCTCACATATGCTCAAGCTGTAATACTGAGGGTATCATGGCTTATGCCAATACCTTATGAAGTAAATATCGATGAAACTACAATAGAAACCACAACCTTGTTAGCTGAGGAAGTTGATAAGAAGGCTACTTATTTTGGAACCTATGAGGAAGCAAAGGCTAAGATAACCATGGGACTGAAGTCTACTACCATGGAGAGAAAGAGGAAAAAGATAGTGAAAAACTTAGAAAATATGATAGGAGAAAGAGAAGTAGATGCACCTCTAGAACTGACTCAAGGTTTAGGAGAAGATAAATCAAGTGAGTCTAGTGCAAGTGAAGAGGAGGAGAAAGTAGTAGAGAAGAAAGAAAAAAGGCATCAATTGCCGAGCTTGTGAGAAAAAAAATGTAGAAACCTAAGCCTATCTCCTCACCTGTACTTAAGCCAAGAACTAGGGAAACCTCTACAGCTATAGCTATAGATCCTCAAAAGAAAACCCCTGCATCAAGGAAGAGAAAAATTGTTCAGCCTAAGGCAGTGCCGAGTCAATTGAGGAAGAAGCCGAGAAGAAAACTTATTTTGGAGAAGGATGATGAGGAAATTGAGAGTGATGAGGAAATAAAGAAAAAGGTACTAGTACAGATAAAAACATTGATATTGGATGAAATATGCCACAACATCAAGAGCTTTGTTGGCCTAGTAGACTTTAAATAAATAAAATTTAACAAGATGAGTATAGAGGACAAAGAAAAAGGCGAGGAAGCAATTCTTGAGATGCTCTGCACATTCAAGATGATACCAATAAAAATGGAGAATTTGATTCCTAATGAGTTATACAAGAGGATAGCACAAAAATGGGAATATGCCCTTATGACTGAGAAACAAATCAAAGAAAGCACACTAGCCCAAGTCATACCAGACCTATCCCTTGCTAACATTCAACAATTCATGGAGCAGTACATGAATAGATTCCTTCCTAAGCTTAGGGAATATAGTATCCTTCAACACAAGGTTGACGATGTTGTTCAACAAAGTCTAAAGGTATGGAAGATCATCTTTGGTCTCCTAATTGATAAAAGTACACAACAGGAAGCTAGCACATTTATGGGAGTTGAGCTAGATAATATAGAGGATGTTAGTGAACCTCATATTCAGGAGGAAGTAGCTCCAAAGATAGAGAAATGTGAGAAGTTAGCTGAAATAACTATTGTTGCATCACTGAGGATACCCCAGTGAAAACTCATGTATTAACTGAGGAAGAAATACAAGTTGAGGTAGCAAAAGTTACATCTTTTCCAAGTGGTAATCCTATGTTATTACAAGTGATAGATTATCCAAAAATTGAGGATACATCAACTATTAACATTACCTCTTCCAGTCCACAAACTATGACAGTTGACATGCTAGCTGGTCATAGTAATATCAAGGAATAGGAAAAGTCGGTAACTACACCTCAGTCTACATGTTCCGAGGAGTCAAATAAAGGGAAAACAAAATAGTCTGCATTAGTTATATTAAATCCTCATGTGGAGGAAAAGGAACCGGAAAAGAAAGAAGCAGAAAAAGTATTACATACTCAAGAGCCTAAGGAGAAAGATGAAATAAAATCTCTTGTACAGATGGTGAGTGGAACAACACCTAAGAAGAAGTCACAAAAAAAGAAGGTAAAATCTCCTACCCCACAGGTGACACTCAAAGAAGTTATTATGATTCCTAAATGGGACACATATAACTTGACCTATGAACATATGCAAATTCTGCAAGATTTGCTAAAGAAGAAGAGAAAATAGGAAGAAATGAGAAGGGAATATCTGCAAAAGCAAGTACTTCATGAAATAAAAGGTATATTCATTGATGCTTTTGAAATGACTGATGTCAGTGACTCTAGCCCTATACTGGAACAACTTTTTCATATTGTCAAGAAAGTGAATAATGATGACAACAAGGCAAATGATACGTTGTTGGAGTGGTCATAAATAAAATTTGAGACCAAGGTACTTAATAAGGTCTCTGTCGATATAGCAGTGAAGCAGGTAGAACTTTCTACCTGAATATCAAATTCAGAAGAAGTTATACTAAATGCACAATCTTTGTACAAGAAATTGTGTGATGTAGAAGTGTTTACCAAGGACAAATAGGATCTGATATATAAGCTACAGTTAGATATAAAATCTACAAGTCACTCATTGAGTTTGGATGCAAGTTCCAACTCTATACATTACACCAGGCTCTACATACTCAAGGGAGGATAGCTGAGTTGATGGATAATGATGGTAAGATAAGGGCTCACTTAATCTCCATTTAAAAAATGTTAACACCTCATATGGAGGCAATACAAAGAGAGTTAGCTTTGGCAAAGGAATTAGTTTAGAAAGATCCCCATCTTTCAATTTCCAAGAGCCTAGTTGACCTAGCTACCGAGCTAGAGGTAAAGTTTGAGGTTTTGAAGATTGCAACATCCGGTTGGGACATCGCATTGCATATGTTCATGTAGCTTCATAAAAAATTTCTAGAAAAACATTTCAATCTCCCTACACCCCAAGAAATTCAAGTGACAAAAACAAGGGGGAAATAACAGAGTGACATGACATGTTAAGTCACAAAGAGGGACCAAATTCAGAGAGACAAAATCAGATTGAAGAAAGTAGAAATAAATAGTATGACATACTACATTTTGTAAATGTGTATATGTATTCGAGTGTATGTCAAGTAAGGAAGTCTTATATGTACAAATAATATATTTTTTTTGTAAGACCGAGTTAAGTTTTAGGGGGAGTATTCTATATATACTTTTGTTAGTACTAAGTACTCTTGTAAATGTAATGTAAATGTCATGACAAAGTGTTTTTTCCACTAATGTCAAAGGGGGAGATTGTTGATCCCTAAAGTTTTGTTGTCTATTAGTGTCTTACACTTAGTCATTTTCTAGGCAATGTTGGTCGGTCATCACTATGAACAAGTCATCATATATAGGCCGAGTCATGTATAATATATAGTTACCGAGTAGTAGTCACTTCTAAGTAAAATAGTGGTCACCGAGTACTTTTGTATTAGCCGAGTCAGCTTTTGCTGAGTTATGTAAAGAAGGTAGTTCTGAGCACCAGAGTATAAAGAATAGTGAATGCCAAGTGCCAGAGATATCTAATGCCGAGCAAGCCAAAATTGACATATGTGTTTGTTATGGCACAAACACTTAGGTAAACCATTTTGGCCAACATCTATATTTCATTTATTATTTTTTGAGGAAATCACAGAGGTGATTACACTCCTATATTGTAACATTGATCCCTATGCAACACATGGAACTAATCAGAATTAGGGAAAGGTTAAGTGGCAAAAAGAGATAATCTAGATCATAGATCTTAAATATTGGAGGAAGTTAATTGTTTATATAAGATGTGATCTGAACCCTAAAATGATGTATGAGTGGAAGTAAGAGTGTGACAAAGAGAATATCTTTAGAACAAAGAAGTATTTTGATAGAGTTGAGTGATCGAGTAGAACAAAGAAAAGCAGTGAAGGAGAGAACATAGACATATTTGATAGATGAGATAAAATCTATACTAGAAGGAGAAGATCTATAATCAACATCACAGTGCAGACTGAAGGATCAAGTACTGAGACATTTTAACATGTGTATCAAGTTAAATCTCTTAACAGAGTGGTTTTGACAGACCTTAGTGAATCTCTTAACTGAGTGCTTACTTAGTTGTAAGTCTTAAATATTTTTTCATGGTAGATTGTATAAGTCTCAAAGCTCTTAATAGGGTAGACCCCTCATAGGGTAGATCATATTTTATGATCAAATTTGTAGCCCTAACGAGAAAACTTTATACTGTAGTAGTGAATATTTGTGGGTGTCATCCCCACCCCAATTTTACCTTTCAAGGGTTTCTGGGTAACCAAAATTACTGAGTTATGAATATTTTCATAGGTGATGTTTAGCTTATTAGATCCATTACATTGTTGAAGTTTTATGTTAATGCTATGAAAGTTTACATTTATGTTAAAATGGATAAATCGGTGATATCTAATTCACCTCCCCATCTCAGTATCACATTTTCCCAATAGATTTCCAATAACAAAGTCAAAGCACATTTATCTCCACCGCCACTTCATTAGAGAACAAATTGAATAAAAGAAAGTGTCCCTCATCTATTTCAAGGGTGAAGATCAAGTTGTAGATATTTTGACAAAGCCTCTTTCTAGAGAAAAATTTGAACTTCATTGCAAAATTTGGGTTTGATACCCATTGATATAATCACCCCAAGTAAATATTAAAGGGGGTGTTAGAATTTATAATATTTCCTTGGTTGTTTTATTTAATTTGATGATAAACCAAGGTATCCTCCTTTTATTTAATTTAGGATATTCCTATGGAATCTATACTTGTATTTTTTCCTCTAGTCCAAGTGGGAGGACAACTGATTTCTTGTAATTCATTTAATAAGGAAATTAGTCTATTCCTCCTTATGAGGATGCTTACACTTGGCACACACTTAGTATGAATGTGGCATTCATTCACATGGGAGTTACATTCTAACTCCTTCACTCATCTCTATTTAAGAGATGCTTCTCCACACACTTGATACAATTTTTCTCACATTCTTTCACACATTTTTATCTCTTCTTTCCTTAGCTCTCTCATTATTGTATTGAGCTTCTTGCTCAATTTCTCTATCTCTTTAGGCTCTTTTTTGCCTCATTCATATTATACACAAGGGGTTTTCTTTTCTTTCCCCTTTCAAAATCTCTTGGCTTATTATTTGGATTCTTGGAGCATTCTCATGTTGGTGATTGATATTGAAGCATTATCTCATTCTTGGTCTATGGTAAAATTACTTCTTGCATTACACTTTCTTGGGTTATTTCCTTAACTTCTTTTCTTTTTTTCATACTTCTAACAATAACATGTATCACAAAATCACTATCTGAAGTTGAGGAGGCAACTTTCAACGCACTTCTCCAAGAAGCTACCATAATTTTTTTAGGTTCATATGCTCACATGCTTGGATTGGATTGTAACTTGGTTTTCCATCATCTCACTATAGACCCAAGTGCCAAATTGGTCAAAGAGAAGCTCTGCAAAATGTACCCCAATGTAACCCTATTGGTCAAAGCCAAACTTGAGAAAATCCTTCAAGAAAAAATCATCTGAGCTATTGATTATTTGGAATGGATATCTAACATAGTACCAATTTCCAAGCCATCAGGGGAAATAAAAATCTGCACAGACTTCATAGACCTTAACAAAGCATGCCTAAAGGATGATTTTCCCCTTTCAAAAATAGATATGATCATTAATCTAATAGCTAGTCATGAGATGATGTCTCTCATAGATGATTTCTTAGGGTATAATTAGATTCACATAATAGAAGAAGATCAATATAAGATGACATTTACGACCCTGTGGGATACCTTCTATTATAATGTGATTTTGTTTGGTCTAAAGAATGCATGAGCTACCTACCAAAGAGAAATGATAGCCATATTCCATGACATGATACACAAGATACTCGAAGACTATGTGGATGACATTATAGAAAAATCTAGGACATGGTTTGATCACCTTGCCATTCTTGAGCATGTGTTCAATCATCTGCACCATTATGGGTTAAAGCTCAACCCAAATAAATATATCTTTGGGGTAACATTAGGTAAGCTAATGAGGTTCATTTTATCATAATGAGGCATCAATATTGATCCCAAGAAATTTAAGGCCATAATGGACATGACTCCTCCCCTAACACTGAAACAACTAAGGATCCTACAAGGAAAACTATAATCCATCCACAAATTCATATCATAGCTTGTAGAAAAATGTCAACCATTCACACATGTGCTTTGGAAGGATACCAATTTAATGTGGGACCCAATCTATCAAAAAAGTTTTGATAAAATCAAGGAATACCTCGCCAACTCTCCCATCCTTGTACCACCAATGCTAGGATGCCCTCTCATCTTGTACATTTAAGAAACCACTATATCACTGGGGGTAGTGTTGGCCGAACTTGATGATAATGGTAAAGAATGATCCATCTACTACATCAGCTGCACACTCATTGGTTATGAGTTAAATTATTCACCCATGGAGAAGGCATGTCTTGTAGTGGTTTTCTCCACTCAAAATATTTGACATTACATGCTCAACCGTACCATAAAAAATATTTTCAAAGTAGATTTTCTCAAGTACCTCATTTCATGAACAACACTTATAGGCCACATGAAAAAATGGGTAATGCTCCTAAGAAAATTTGACATCTAGTATGTAGACAAGAAGGCAATAAAGGGGCAGGTAATTGCAGATCAACTAGCTAAGGCACCCTTGGTAGATGCGTATCCATTGGTAATGGAATTTCCTGATGAGAATCTATGCATGATAAAAAAAAACCCAACATGGAAGATGTATTTTGAAGTCTCCTACACATCACACAAATTAGGGGTAGGGATTCTCTTTGTCACACCTCAAGGTGACTACATCCCAAAATCATTCAAATTGGGATTCCGTATACCAATAATATCATAGAATATGAGGCACTCATCTTAGGCCTCAAGAAAGTTGTACAATGGAACATAATAGAGTTGCAAGTCTTCAAAGATTCTCAAATCATCATCAAAAAGGTCATGGATGAGTTTAAAACAAAGGATGACAAGATGTTTCCTTACAAGGAGCTAGTGGATAAAATGAAAGAGCAATTTATGAGCCTTCAATTTACACAAGTACCTAGGTTACAAAACAATGCAGGAGACACAATATCAACCATCGGGTCCCTACTGGAAATCCCTCATGATGTAACACAATACAAATTATTAGTCAAGAAAATACACTCACCCACTTACAAGAACAATGATTCAAAAATGGTATGCATCTTGGTTGGTCCCCAGTGCCCATGGTACCATGATATTCACACTTGTCTAGAAAATGGTATCATATCCCCCCACCTCACAAACAACTAATGCCAAAACCTCATTTCCAAATCATCCCACTACACTCTCATAGCTAACACCTTATATTTTTATAGATATCATAATGTCCTCTTTATATGTTTAGACTTGAATGAGGCCATCCAAGCTTTACACAAGGTACACACTAGAATATACAGTGCTCACACAAGTGGTATGGTATTACCAAAGCAACTACTTAGAGTAGGGTATTATTGGCCCACTATGGAACATGATGCTTGTGAATTCATGCATGCATGCCTACTATGTTAGTAACATACAAATTTGATTCATGCCCCAATACAAGACCTACATCCAATCTCATCTTTTTGGCTCTTCTCATGTTGGGGCTTTGAGCTCATTGGTAAGATAATCCCCCTCTCCTTGGATGGACACAAATATATCATAATATCCATTGAATACTTCACAAAATGGGTTGAAGAGATTTTTCTCACCCTTACTACCGATATCCAGATATCCAAGTTCATCCTGTACCCTGTCATCTACCATTTCAACACCCCTCCACCATCTTCACAAATAATGGCATACCATTTGAAAACCAACACATGAAAGATCCGTGCGACCAATTTCACATCTATCACCGCTTATCCAACCCATATTTTCCCTAAGGGAATGACCAAGCTGAGGCAACCAAAAAAACCATTCTAAAAATACTCAAAAATGTTGTCAATAATTCTGGTCATGAATGGCACCTCCAAATCAATACCTCCCTCTAGTATATGGTGTTGAGGCCATCTTACCAATTGAGGTCGAGTTACCTTCACTATGTGTGTCCCTAAAGAACTACATCACTAATGAGGACTATCAAGAGGCACACCTCACATAGTTGGACCTATTAGATGAGAAGAGGAAAAAAACACATGATCACCTGGTTGTGTACCAAAACTAACTTAAGAGAAGCTACAATAGAAAGGTCCACCTGAGATAATTCCAGGTGGGCGACAGGTCCTCAAGGAAAATTAAAAAGTACAAGAAGATCGAGAAAAGAAAGGCAAATTTGAACCTACTTGGTTGGGTTCCTACATTATCATAGCCTATGTCATATTAGGAGCATACTAGCTATCAACACTCAAAGGGGAGCCTCTGAATGATCCCATCAATATCATCCATCTAAAGAAGCTCTATGCCTGAGCTCTACAATATATCCTATGTATCTAAAAAAATCCATAAAAAGTGCAAAATGTCCTAACAAAATCATTATCTTTGGTAAAAATTGGTAAATAGACACCTTTATGATAATAAGAACATAAAAAAATAGAGAAAAATAAAAAAAAAAGATCAAAAAATGAAAAAAGTAAAGAGAAATAATCGTCTAATGGTGAAAACTTAACAATCAAGCACCTTGGGCATGTATGTTGGTGAAAACCTTGAAATGGGCACCATATATAATAGACCATATAATTATCTATCAAAATCCTGCCCCATCACAAAATGTGCATCAACCCACTACCTCCCCAACAAAACCCCTTTCACGAATCCCTATTCCTAGGGTGTTCCAATCATCACATTGAGAAGTTGAATTACTATCCAGTATCCTAACCTTCCTGTATATATTGATTGTAAAGCATGTCCTATCCTCAAATCATGAAGTTTGTGTATAACTATCACTTGTTAACCAATCCTAATTCTTGATCTTGTGTAAATACCCATTGTATATCATCATGTCCCTTACGTGTACTATATTGTCAAGTTTTATTATACACATCCTCGCCAATTTCATAGAAGCATGGTCAATTGCATTGTCCCATCAATTCTCATGCCTCAACAAGTACCTTAGTAGAAATTCTTAGTTATGTGGTTTTCCTAGAGCCATATTTTTCTATCAAGACCCAATTTGCATCTAATCCCATCAAATAGGTCCTTGTAGGATGCATCCTTCCTCATTTCTGACCTAATCCCACCATCTTTTAGTTCATCGATCTCTTTTGGAAAAGGGAATGTTTTGGATTTTTCTCATATTTATTTTGAATTGTCTTCTTTGGTTCTTGATAATCTCTTTTTAACATGCTCCTCATTTTTCCTCTCCTCAAAGTCACCACAATTCTTTATATCGTGGTGTTTTGTTAATGGGGGAAATCTGAGGCAATATTTTTGATCTTTTGTCTTTTTGCCTGTGAGTCAGTTAGATGTGACCCTTGGATGTCCCACATCTAATCCTTTTGGGTTACATGTGGCACTTGGGAAATATCATTTGTTTATGGGTTCTCCAACATTGTTTCCATTGTGGCTCCTCTTGGGTCTATGTGTTATGTTGGGGAAACCCTTTGTGTGTTTTTTGTGTTAGTCCTATGCAATACCGATGACAAGGCCTTGAGTTCCTAGTAACCGTGGTAGGTCTCTAATGTTACTAAATCAAACTAAGTGCTCAAAACTACATGGTGGTATTTTGTCTCAGAATACTCCAAGCTCAATCTTCAAGAAAAATCCCTTGACCAATCCCTGGCAAAAATCACATCATGAATCCAAAGAAATCCTAACAATCCACAACAGATCCAAAATCCCCCAAAAAAATCCTCATTGATCCAAATCATCACCTACGCACCTACCTCCATCATCCATCCTCTCTCTACATATCACCTCTCATTCTGATGCAAACTTGAAACACACTAATCTCATCCTGATCCCTAAACCATGTATTTTTATTGTGAAAACATTTCCCCCTCCCCATCCTATTTACCCTCTCATAGTGAGGGTCCAGTCAGGTCATGCTATGCTGCTTATGCCATTCCCCCTTGCATTCATATTCATTACTCATGTACATTCACCTTCATTTACATCCTTTTTCTCTTTCATTCATTATAAGTTGCATTCACTTTAGTTACCTCATTTTAATTACATGTAGTATTAGTTTTGTATTCATTTAGTTTATCCTAAGAATTCATTTTTAGGTAAGTAGTTAAACACACTTGCATTAAGTAGTTCATTTCCACTAGCTTGCACTACACCGTCTTCATTTTTTCCTTGCATGATTAAATCACAATCATTTAATTGCATTATCATTATCATTTATTTGCATTTAGCTTGAATTTTCTAAATCATTTTAATCTTGTATCATTAAATCATTTTAGTTACATTATCTAAGTCATTTTAGTTATGTTTAAAAATCATTTAATCTCATTTTCATTTTCATTTAGTCACACTATTTAAATACTTTCATCAATTTAGTTTGCATCTTTTAAATCATTTTAACTAAGTTTGCATCAATAAATCATCCTAAAATCATTTTCATCTTAAGTAATTTTAAAGAATTTATGATCTTGCACTGTTAAAATCATTTTCATTCATTTAATTATCTTGCATTGTTAAATCATTTGTGTTCATTAATTAGTTAAGTCATTTCATTTAATTTGCATGCATTCATTACCTTGCATTGTTAAATAATTTGAATTCATTAATTAAATTTGCATCAATAAGTCATTTAGTTTTCATCCATTCATTATCTTGTATTTTTAATCATTTAAATTCATTTAATTATCTTGCATTGTTAGGTTATTTTTTAGACATGGTAAAATTGCATCATCCATACATAAATAAACATCATAAACATCACAAATAGATCATGCATCTATCACATGTGTAAAAACTCAAACATAACCACACACACACACACACATCATATCCACCATGCATAAAAAAATCATTAGTAGCTGCATCATGCATAAATCATAATTCACACACAATACATCACATAGATATTCAAAGCATGCATAAGTACCTCACATCTTGCATCACAAGTGCATCAGTCACATATCATAATTATCTCAAAAACATCGCATCATGCATCAAACATGTTAGTACATCATAAAACATACATCCATAAATTTGTATAGAAAAAATGGGCTCATAACGCATAAAATCTCACCCAACTTAGCATCATATATATATATATATATATATATATATATATATATATATATATATATATATATATATATATATATATATATATATATATATATATATATATATATATATATATATATATATATATATATATATATATATATATATATATATATATATATATATATATATATATATATATATATATATATATATATATATATATATATATATATATATATATATATATATATATATATATATATATATATATATATATATATATCCCACAAAAGAAGAAAAGAATGTCCCACGTGAAATGAATCAATAAATGAATTAATGTCCCATAAGTGTCCATCAAAAAAATAAATATACACAAAAAAAAATGCAACATATCACTGCCTATCTACCTCTCCCGGGGGACTAGGGTGCATCTCAAAATCTGAGGCTGGGGCAACCTGCAAAGGATCATGTGGCGGTGGGGATGATATCTCTATCCTTATCACCATGGGCTGTGGCCTCTCTGCTATGCTATAAATACCTATATCATGCATCTATTTTGGTACTTATGGTGGCCGTGTCACCTCTCTATCTTGTCCCCCACCATCCACATCCATGCCAACCCCTGATCCCTCCGCCTCTTCTATTTGTACCCTTCCATTTGTACCAAGCAAATGATCAACCACTATTTGATCTGTGTGTGACCAAACCAGGAGCTCTCTCGACCTATCCTGTAAGATGGACTAGCCTCAAAACCACCCCCACCAGTCCTTTGAATTATCCCTCCTATCCATGTCCTAGAGCCTATCTCTCCTCCCTACTGGCCTAAGAACTGTAATGTGCTCCCAACCCCATACCTGGAGAAATTAGAAAATCCTATGCTCCTCCCTTTCCCCTCCCCACCATGGAAAAATATCTGGTGGAGGTTCTTGTAAATCTCTGGTAGCATGAGAGTTCCCCATGAGAAAGCACCCCAACATCTATGATCCTCATGATCACTGGGATAAGTTCTAATGTAACACTAGTCCCTCCTGTGCCAGGGGCAATATACTATGAGACTAGACAACACACATAGAAGTATACTCAATGATCTTTCGGTGCTGCACATAAATGATGAACCAATGATAATTGTCCATGGTGTAATATATCAGAACCACTCTAGGCCCCACCAGTGCCATCAATGCCTATTGTTAGGTGGTGTCTCCTACTATAATCTCGATCCACTAGATCGGGAGGTAGAATATTTGGTACACACCCTCCAAGGTCATTGTTATCTCCCCTTTCAGAAGATGGAAGTTGGCCATCTTTGAATGCCACCTCTCACATAGTGTTGTCACTATCATCATGTATACCCACCTATGGGACATCTAGACCAAGTACCCTAACCCGATCTCATCAACCCATGCCTAGTCAGCAGGTGTGAACTAATCCACCACACGAAGCACCATGACTTGTCTCTCCCAAGATGTGAGTCAGTCCATGGACCACTACAACCAATCAAATTCAGCTATGTCAGTTTATTTCCTACCAAATTCTATTATATAAACCCTAACCCTTCCTCCACCTTACATGTCCTTTCCTAAAATTTCTTTTTTAGACCCATTCCTGCAATCTCGCAAGCCTAGCCTGGGTTCCCACAAAATGACCAGTTCTCATGATCTTGTAGCCATGGGATTGTGTAACCTAATTCTACCCTAATCACCATGGGAATGCATTCCCATGATGAATTTTCTTGTACCCAACAATCCCTTGTGAGATCGCATAATTTTCCCTCCCATTTAAGTATTTGGTCTGAAAATGCGATCTTACCAAAAATCCTTCATGGGATTGCATTCTCACGATAAATTCCCAAAACCTCAAAAATTTGGCATTCCCACCAAAAATCCCTCTCTTTCTACTTGACCCCCCAATCCTAAACATTTCTTGTAGGATCACGATCTTGGACTTGAGGGTGATCTTGCCGACCCCAAGCCCGTGGGATCATGATTTTGTCATAAAATAAATGCGAAAGGACAAATCACAAAGTTGGGTTTTTTGACCCACCTATCTAACACAAGCTCGGTGCTGCCATACACTCCTCATGATCTCTGCCCAATGCCTTGGTCACCCTCCTCTCACCATTGCACTATGTTATATTAGAGCTTAAAATATCATAAAATCTCTAAGCTCGAATATGCACAAATAACCCCATTCTGACCCTCTTGGACCTTATTAAGGCCATCCTATGACCCACTATTTCCTCCTATAGCCCCACACAATCCCCATTTTTCCTATTTTCCCTCTCACCCATCATTTCCTTGCGTGTATCATTGCATTTTCACCCTTTACCACTCCTTTCCCTCTTGTTTTTCCAACCACTTCTTCCTTTTGAGACACCTCTCGGGCCCCCTTTTTCTTTTCCTACCACCCTCTCAAGGGGGCATCACCCAGTCTAACTTCCTTTTCCATATTCTGGGGAAACTTCATTGCCTGTCAATTCTTTGTGTTATCTATTATTTGAAAACATCTTCGAAATAGTATTATTTTAACACTATGTTGAAGAGAGAAAAAATGTAGAGACCTAAATTTGATTGCACAATTAAGTAATCCTATTTAGTTCTCTCCTAAGAAATTAATTGATTAAATATTAAATATTTATTTAATTTATGTCATCCCCTAGATAATTAATTAATTAACTATAGTTCAATTAATTATCTAAATGACAACCCCATAGTTTGATAATTAATTAAATCTCATTCCTCTATTAATTTAAATAAATGCATTCATCTATTTAAATTAATTCATAAATCCCTTTTTCCTTCCACTTGGAATTTACTAATGCATTTAATTCAATTTGAGCATATGACTCCTAACTTTAACCCCTAACCTAACCTATCCCAACAACCTAACTCCTAGTTACAACTCAACCCAACCCATTAACACATAGTAATCCGCCTTAATTAGCTAATGACCATGATTAGCTAATCTAGCCCTCCACTCATTCTCTCTCCTCCCATAACATCCTCCTAATTCTCCCACTTTCCCTCTAATCCAAGCCTAATCACTCCCTAAACATTTGCTGTAATCAAAATCCAAAGATTAAGAAATTCTATCCCAACCGAAGTCAACCCTCATGTCACATCCTCACATCCCCCAAATTCCTCATCTCATGTTAACCTTAAATGCTTCTACACATCTCTTACATAGTCCACCCTTTTCTTACACCTTTGTCCCCTCTCACATCTCCCAAAATGGTCACATTCCCCCATTCTTACAAACCAATCTCCTTGTGACACTTGTCACGGTGAGAGGCATTTGAGAAAGCACAATCCATGTGCTCTCCCTCATGATAATTGAACCCTCTTTTCCTATAAATTGAACCCTCTTTTCCTCACAAATCATCCATCTTTTATGCATTGTTATCATACCATTTTGAAGAGAAAAAACACTAACCATATCCTCATAATGCCAAGTTTTCCACTCACCTTTAAATCTTGAACAACATCCTTGAGCATACATACCCAATCTTGGACAAAAACTATTCAAAAAAAGGAGGGCTTCTACTTGGTTAAGGAGGTTTGCATGCTCTTTAGGCCATATTTTGTGCTATTAAGCTTTCTTTTGAGTCCAATCTTAAGTGTAGCATTATCTTAGTTTGTGAATGTTTGAACTTGTTATTTCATTCCTTGCACAATAATTTGTTACTTACACCCTCCAAATAAGATTATTCCTTACTTCATCTTGTGACAGATTATAATGGGTCAATTTAGCATCTACAAGGTCATAACCTTTAGTTATCAACAAAAAAAAACTCTCCAAAACATAGAGACCCTAGCATGAGTGACTTCTTGCCATATGAACTGAGATACATAGTTTTGGATGAAACCAACTATCTGATTATCTACAAATATAAAATACTATTGGGCATTGTTCTAGGAAGAACATAAGGGGTTCCCTCAAATCCACACACCTAAATATTTGTGAAGTCCTTGTAGGCATACCAGTCTCCCCAATTGTGGTCCACTATATTTATGTCATCATTCTCTTTTGGTCTCAAGAACCATTTGATTTCTCTAGTTAATGTATGATCACATGAGTGGCCATGAAATTAAATCAAGGGCTTGAAAAAATTCTCTTGCAAATTTATATACAATGTTCATGCAAAGGGGAATCTCTATGCCCTATACTTATCCTATATAGTAGTGTGTATGCTTAAGGTAATCCTCAAGCAATTTGACATCATATGGAGTCTTATCATTGACATAAAATACCCTAATCTTCTTATCATCTCTCGACCTATGAATAGGTAACCTACATCTTTTTTTATATTGTTTCAGACCTATAGTACTCATCAATTAATTCATTCACCAAAATGGGACAACCATGGTCTGTGTCAAGGTCAAATAATTGAGATATATAATCTCTGGTTATTGGAAGCACGAGTTCTCCATGGGCATAAAAAATAACTATTGTCTAGGGATCATATTTTTTCACAATTGCTATCATTAGGTCTATATTTACAAAGACGTTGGGGAATACCAATTTTCCTAGATTATACATCCATGGATTGAAAATTGGATCAAATCTGAATTTTCTCTTATAATGGTACATAAATAGATCATATCCTCATTTCTATATCCATACATCTCCTATATTTTGAAACTTGTCTCCTAGCTTATCAATGTCATGCTTATTTTGTATAGCCCTCTTTGAGTTTGGGCTAGAATCAAGGAACTAAGCCATCAAATCCTGGTTTAAATACTTACTATCTCTATTATGTCTTTTTGCCTTAGTTTCCTTATATTTTTCTATTTTTTTGGTTGGTATTTCTATTTTTGTGCCCTAAGTTTCTTTGTGGTTCCTTCCATGTCTATTATTTTTTAGAGAAAATAAACCAAATGCAGTATAGTTTATAAACCTACTTTATTTGTGAATGATTTTGGATTAATCCTCTGTAATTTTCTTTCAATTCCTTGTACTACACTCCTTTCCATCTTCAATTTTTCTCTAGGATGTTTAATAATGCAACATAAGTGATGGTAATGATGTCAAATCAATGTAGGGATATTTTTTTCGTGTAGCCTTTAAACATTATCAAAACAGTAATTAAATGCTCCAATTCAAAATCCCATGTCGATATGACACATATTGACCTTTGTTACTTTTATTTGGCACCACATTATTTTATTCACTGTTCTCAATGTGGATGAGACTTATAAATCCTTTCTTTGGTGGTTTATACCCTTCCTTTTCTCCTTTCATTGCTTAGTTATGGCTAATTGAAGAGAACTAGAAAAGTTGTATCAATAGATGTCATTCTTTCAATTTATCGACAAGAAATATGAAACTATTATCGACTAGCAATCGCATGCTTTTGTGCATGCAACAATAAGCCGATAGGTTTTTTTAAATTTAATATAGAAATTATTAAGGAAAAATTTAAATCATAAACAAATATTTGGAGTAGTTTTGTTTGTTAAATTAATGAAGAAATATAAATTGTCCCACCAAAAATAGTGTCATGTCACATAAATCATACCCATATTAACAAAATTCAAATTTTTTGAGCTAAATATAATGTAAAATTGAATTCTAAAATTTGATTCCATAAATTTTAATTCCCATACATACAAAATAGAAAAATTGTTAGTTGGACATGCATAAAGCTCGTATTTGAAAGAAATGCGTACATGAGACTTCAATACAATTTTCATCCAAAAAAATCTGAGTTTTTTTTAAAAATTGATGAATTATGGGAAAAGATTTGGGTTGTACTATTTCACATTTTATGTGAGGATATGTACATAATGTGAGAACAATTTTCCATATAAATTTGAATAAATCAATATTAAAAATAAATAAATTTCAAATTTCAAAGCCAAATATAATGTAAAATTGAATGCTAAAATTTGAATCCATAAATTCTAATTGACATACATAAAAATATAAAAAAATTGTTTTCCATGCATAAAGCTTGAATTTGAAAGAAATGTATACATGAAACTTAAACACAATCTTCATTCAAAAAATCTGATTTTCATATTAGTCACCTTTGGAGGATTTTAACCCCTCAATAATTTTAATCCTTCTTGAGCATAGAGATGCAAGATAAAACTCCTACTAATAGAGATTTAATTACACTCATGAAAAAGATTCACTATTACACTAAAATATTACCTTTGTAAATGAGTATCACGATAAAATTGAAGAAAAAATTCTTTTAATACTAATATTGCTTTTATATTAAATTATAAAAAATAAAAAGTAAATTTGTTTTTTTTGATCGGTAAAAGGCCGAGGCCAATAATTTATTAATTATCAAATAAATTTACAAACAAAACCCCACTCAGTGCAGGCGCTGGTAGGAAAGAGCAGGGTCGATAAAACCTCCAGCCGTGCCTAGGACTATTAGTCCGGATATTAATACAAAGATTTCATGGGCATACCCACGGCTCGATAATAATCGAGACTATTTAAAGATTTAATAATAATTACACAAAGTATGGTCTCTACGACTTGCCATTGGCATTTTACATCCTTAAAAAGCTTCATCTTTACTGAGAGTCCTTCATTATGGTTCTCTTTGTGGCAAGGATCATTGATATTGTTTTCCGAATACTTTGTACTTGAAACAAGAGAAAAAATTCCTTCCGACCCACCTTGTTATTGGCTTTTTAGAAATTAATATGGATCAACAAATTATAGGAGAAGAATATATGCTTACCCTTTACCTTAATACCTTTTCCGTATAAAAAATTGGTGATGCTACCTATTCCTGACAGGGTGTTAGGTACTGCAGTCTATACATCTTTTAAAGAAAACTTAAAGAAACAAATGCTTAGAATGAGATAAGCTATATACGAGTATCCATTATTTCAATAATTAACTCTAAAGATATCCCAAACTTATCCTTACAGAGTAAACAATACTGCCATTACTTGTTTAATATTCCTTTTCAAATTAGTCTACATTTTTTAGCAAGGGTAAGGATAGTATGGTTTTAAATCATCATAGGTCAGAAGTCTAATACTTTATCCAAAAAGGAAACTACTCAACATAGACTAACAAACATTATAGTGTAGGTAATACTATTTTTCTTATAATGTTTCATCAGGGAAATCAAGATGCCGATTCTATTAGTCTTTCAGAAAGAAGGATTACCGCCACATAAATGACTTGATCCATCAAATAGTTGTCTTTGAAAACCAAATGAAAATTTAATAACCAGGACTCAAGGGGCTATTACTGGAAAAAAATGATCTCTGCTACATATAAGACTTAAGAAAATTAAAGTCTATTTAACTGAATTTGAGCTTAAACATATCTTCTACACCACAGTCTATGGGAGGATTCAGATAATGGTTCTGGTCCATTATGAAAGCTTCCCCTTATTCTTTTGAATTATACCTTAACAAATACCCATATATCAAAGCAATAAGAGGAAGCTTTCCTATAAAAATCTAGATATAGTAAAAGGGATCAATGCATATCCCTTTTAGCCTATATCTAGACCAATCCAAGATTACAATACCTGAACTGAATTCAGGGATTATAATCATAGATGTATAACCAACCAGTTTTGCATGGAAAAAATATTTGCAAACAAGATGTAAGTACAAGCTGCAAGAAGGTAGTTGAAGCTTATAAGAGAATCACTAGAAGCATTGTAGATCTTGAGGTATTCCTTTATCCATATCTCCAGTAAGTCATTAGGGCCACATTTCATAAAATTTTTGGATGCTTGGTTCCTACTTCATCCAAAAACCAGTATACATACCCTCAATCACTTGTTAACTGAGATGATAATATGAGTAGATATAATTAGTATTCATAAAACCAGCTTACAAACAACCAATATTTACATTCCACTATCTTGGAATTATCCCTCATACCAATATCTTAAACCAAACCTTTATACATTGGTTGCTGTATCTGGTCTTAATTCAAACCTTATGATAGATTCAAAGATTCATTAGGCTTCAAAATATACTCTGATTTTGAAGGTAATGAATTTAAACATAGGTGTATTAAACCTTGAGAAAAGTTTATATCTATGGATTATAATTCAAAGTTCTGTAAGCTCAACCAGTACCAGTATATTTCAGAAAGTTTTGAAAGATTCAGCTAATATCAATTTTGGCTTAAGGAATATAGCTTTAACCTTATCGTTCCATCCTTTTATTGTGATTCAAAGCATTATTTAAATTGAAAGCCTGACAGTTCATTAAAATTTCATTCAAGAGCTAGCTGAGGAGATATCATAATCTTAGCAGAGTTTTACTAAGCTTTATTTATGCCAGAGAGATGGATCCTCCATGATGGCATTACTATCTAAAGTTTTCTAGATAATCAATACCCAGATATTATGTTCCTAAATTAAAGTAAGCATTGCTACAAATTTATGGTATAAACTCTTCCATATTTACCAAAGACAGAAAAACATCTCATAGACCATGTCATAAAAGCATACTTCCTCCTCTATCTATTAATACTGACCAAAAATCTATCGAACCCAAGTTCATGAGGGAGGTTTAAAGCTAAATTATACTGGTTTCTATCCATACTTTATCTAAATGAGATTATTAATTAACACAAAAATACTCAGAGCACTGAATGCTGAGTTCCAAATATTCTACTTTGATACCTTCCTTCTGGATTGAGTGGTTATCCAATTCCCCCAATGTTTTGGAAACTAATGAACTTCCAAAATAGGAGGGGAAGGGATACAAATTCTCAATTATAATAATGGAAAGAAAATTATTCCTAATCACTTATATCATCCTGTTAACCAGGCTGAAACCATAAACATATCTTATTGACAGCTACTAAGCTCAAATACTCTTCACTAAAACCATCCTTCAGGGTTGAAAGGAAAGCTATTTCAATCTAAATTCCATCTTAAGGATAGGAATAAAACATTTAGAGTATAGCTTACCTTTTAATTATAGTTAGCCAGATTTCCTTGTGACTAGAGGTTCGTCTTATAATAGGTACTTAATACTCAATTCTTGTAGATGAAATATTTCTAGATATGTATGTAGGAGGATCATACCATAGAGAGGGGATCAAATTGATTTCTATCAGGATGAGCACGAGGAAGCATATATTTAAGACCTAACCAAGCTATCATTGATGGCTTCAATTATTGAAGATAGTTAGAATGAGAGTTGCCCAGACTTATTAAAGATGGCAAGAGAAAGTTTCCCCATCTACACCTTTATTTGCTAGGAGGTCAGCCTCTGTGTTCCCTTCCCTATATATATGTTTCACCTCTATAAATGTAAAGTTATCTATCAGTTCTAAAATTTCTTCCAGTTTAGAAGAGAGTTTCCAGTTTGGGGTTCTCCTTGTTCTGATGGCATTAATAATTATTTGGGAATCACCTTCTATTTCAAGATGCGAGAGTCTAAGTTGCTTACATAGTTTAAGGCCCGCTAAAACTACCTCACATTCAGCTAGATTATTGGTTGTAGGGGGGATGGACATAGAAATTTTTGCTATGGCCATTCCCTTATCATTATGGACAATTCTGCCAGCACCTGCTGCACTAGGATTACCTCTGGATGCCCCATCAAAGTTAAGTTTGAACCATCCTGCTTTAGGGGGGTTCCATTTGCATGTGTTTCTATCTTCTTTAGACTTCTTCCCCCCTTTTCCGTATAGGGGTGGGATATCTAAATTAGGCCATAACCTGCTAAGGTCATTATCACATTGTTTGAAAGAATTTTCATAGCTATGTACATTCCTTAATCTATTGTTTATAATCTCAATAATTGATGTTTCTATTTTGTTAGTAATTTTTCTTATATTAAGTTTTTGATTAGTGAAGATCCTTTTGTTGCGTTCTTTCCATATCTCCCAAACCACTATAGATGGGGCTATGACCCATATATCCTTTAACAGACTATCCTTGTTAGGAAAAGGCCAAGCTTTGAGAAATTCCAGAAGATCATTTGGCTTAGTCGAGGACCATTTCAAGCATCTGCTTAACCAGTTCTAGCATTCTTGGGCCAAAGCACAGTTTAGGAATAAGTGGTTAACATCTTCCTCTTGGCATTCACACAAGGGACATCTTGACGGGCCTTCAAATCCTAGTTTTTTAATTCTATCAGAAGTAAGAATTCTCCTTTAAAGAGCTGCCCAAAGAAAGTGCCCTACTTTAGGAAGACATACCTTATTCCAACAAAGGATTAAGGGGATATCTAAAGAATCCATTTTATGTTTTTCCAAAATAGTTTTATAACCATCTTTAACTTTGTAACTACCATCATTTGATCCTGCCCATATAAGGCGATCTGCTTTGCTTTTAATAGTTACTACTCTAAGATTAAGGACCTTGCAAAATTTGATAAGTTTCTTTGAATCTACTAATGTGCGGCTTGGGTATCTCCAGATAGGATTCACTCCTGATAAAGCATAATCCTTGATATAACTACCTATTTTAGATTTACAAGAAGCAATGAATTCTTGTGAGAAACCCTCCTTAATTAAAGGAGGATATCCTCCCCAAAAATCTTCCCAGAATAATACATTATTGCCTAACCCCACATCCCATGTAAGGAGGTTATTAATAATGTTTCTAGAGTTATTAATAAAATTCCAGATGCGAGACCCTTTTGTATGAGACCGAGCTCTAAAGATATTAATAGGATCTACCTTAGGAATATATTTGTTAAGAAGTACCTTAGCCCATTTGTTATTGGGGTTATTATACATATTCCATACTAATTTGGCACCTAATGCTGAGTTCTGCCATTGAATATTTTTAATGCCTAGACCTCCTTGAGAAATGGGCTTACAAAGGTTGTCCCATTTGATTAAAGCTATTTTCTTATCTTCTGAAGTCCCTTGCCAATAGAAGTCTCGAAGAATCTTATCTAAATTAGCTTTAATATTGAGAGGTGGTGGGATAAGGGACATTTGATAAGTAGGTATGGCTGAAAGGACTGACTTAATCATAGTTGCTCACCCTGCTTTGGTAAGCCATTTCCCTTTCCAACTACTCTTTTTATTTTGAATTTTTGTCGTCATTGATTCCCATAGTCTTGAACTACATGTTCCCATATCTAGGGGATCTCTAAATATTTACAGGGAAACTTCCCTATTTTGTAACCTAAGGTATCACATATTTTCTTAGACATAGAGGCGGAGGTGTTGATGAAAAAGACTTCTGATTTACTTGGATTGACCCTTTGACCCGATGCCTTCAAATATACTTCAAGAGCATCTTTAAAGGTGTTGGCTTCTTTTAGGTTACTAGCTCCTAGTAGAATTGTGTCATCTGTGAATTGTTGATGAGTGATATTAGGAATATTCTTAGTAATTCTGACTCCTGAGATTTTCCCTTTTAATCTGGCCTGAGATATAGATCTACCCAAGGCTTCAGCCATAATTACATACAGGAAGGGGGATAAAGGATCACCTTGTCTAATACCCCTAGAAATTTCAAAAAATCCTTCAGGGGAGCCATTAATTAAGAGAGAGATCTTAGGGGTAGAAATGCAGCTGAAAATTAGATTTATCCATTGTTTAGAGAAACCAAAGGCTTCTAGGCATTTACATAGGAATCTCCAATCCACTCTATCATATGCTTTCTAGATGTCAATTTTAATGAGCATGCATGATTCTTTATTGTATTGTGCTGTATGAATAATTTCTTGAGCTATTATGATGCCATCAAGGATAGAGTAGTTAGGAACAAACCCTGTCTGTTCCTCCAAGATAATTGTAGGGAGAAATTTTTTTAGTCTGTTGGCAAGGCATTTGGATAAGATTTTATAGATTGTGTTACACAGAGATATTGGTTGAAAATCTCCTGGATCTTGACAATCATGTTTCTTAGGGATCAAGGAAAAGAATGTGTTATTAATTTCTGTTAGCAAAGATCCTAAATTTCTAGTTGCTTCTACAACATTCCTTATTTCCTCACCAAGAAAATGCCAACATCTTTGGAAGAAACCAGCTTGAAAGCCATCGGGCCCTGGTGCTTTCTTAGGATGGAGTTGAAATAATGCTGATTTAACTTCTTCTAAGGTTAATTTGCTATTTAACCATTTATTATCTTCTTCAGAAATAAGTCTGGGGATCGAAGGTAAAATCTGATTTTGTGCTTTTAAATCAGAAAAATCATAGTTGTTCAAGAGTGCTTGATAATAATTGACTAAGTGATCTGCTATTTGTCTCAGGTCCTCCAATACCTCACCATTTGGTCTTTTGAGTTTTGAAATTCTATTAATATTTCTATTATTGTTAGTACAGTTATGAATTTTTTTTGTATTATTATCACCTTTTTTGAGCCATGTTTCTCTGGATTTTTGTTTCCAAAAGATTTCTTCCTTGTGTAATATTTTTGCATGTTTTACCATTAATTCTTTTTCTTTATTATACAATGCTTCATTCATACCTTGTTGTAGGACTACCTCATTTAATTCACTAATATCTGACTCAATCCTAATTTTCTATTTGAAGATATTATTAAAGTTTTCTTTATTCCAATCCAGGATCCTATGTTTTAGAATTTTTAGCTTGGTTACTATACAATACATTTTAGAGCCGGATACCTTAATCTGATTCCACCAACTTTCCAGACACTGTATGAAGTTCTTACCCTGGAACCACATGAACTCAAATTTAAACAGGTTTCTGAGTGGTTTAAAGTTTTCAGAGATATTTAATCTCACTGGGAAATGATCAGATCCTGAATTGGTGAGTATCTCCGTATTAATATTGAAATTAAAATTGCCCAAATCTCCTTTAATTAGGAATCTATCTAGCCTTTCTACAATATGACTGAATCCTGATCTATGGTTATTCCATGTATATTTCCCATTGTCAGTAGGGATATCTTTTAAGTTGTTCTCGTTCACCCAGAGGCTAAAGTCCTTTTGAGACTGTGATACATATCTTGACCCTCCAACTTTTTCATTGATGTCTAAGATTTCATTAAACTCTCCTCCTATTATATGTATATTAGAATAATTTTTGTTAATATATAGTTTAAGGTCCTACCATAGATTCTTTTTTCTTGGATTCATGATTGGACCATATACATTGATGAGATTGAATTTTAAATTAGTTCTGAGACTAATTACTGATACCGATATCTAGTTATTGTGTTTAAGGATATTTTCTAAACTAACTTTCTTAGGATCCCAAAGTGTAGCAAGCCCACCTGAGGCCCCTTCAGAGAATGTAAATTCTGACTTCCAAATACCTATTCTACGACTGAGTTTGAGACTATCTTCTTGGTTTAATTTGGTTTCTTGTATTAATATTATTTTAGACTAAAATAATTTTAAATATCTTTTAAATAAGGTTTGTTTGTTAGGGGCATTAAGGCCCCTAACATTCCATGTAGTTACTTTCATTGGCCCTTGGGAAGGCTCTTCCCCTTCCCTGCATTTAGGATATCAAAAAGGTTTAATTGATTTGCTGCTTGCCCATCCATAGTTCTTAATTCACATATAGACTTCCTGCCTCTTTTTTTCTTGGATTTTAGGGTAACTGGAGATGTTAGCCCATGTATGTTTGTTGCTATACCAAGTTGTCTATCAACATTAGAGATTCCTTCTAGGCATTTCCTGATGTCCTCATCATTCTGAGTTAGAATATTATTCATATTTACTTCCTTATCATACAAGGAGTCTTCAAAGTCAATAAGATTCCTGCCCAGATCTCCAATATTATGTAATTGAGATAAACCTGTAATTTTATTAATTTCTTCTCCTTCATTTATCTGATTATAATTCTTTGCTTTAACCTCATTAATACTTTTAATTAAAAGCATCTTTTGATGATTAAGTTCCTCTTTATCACATATTTCATCTAAGATTTTTTCCATTAATTCGTTAGTGATCTCATTTCCAAGGTATTCCAAAATTTCATCTACTTCAGCTTCTATTTTATCTTTTTCAGTTCCAACTATATGAAACTTTCCCTGATTTTTTGACATCTCCTTATCTCTAGCTGGACTACTGTTGTTTAGGTTATGTTCTGGGCCTTCACCTGGACTGTTAATATTATTGCTTTTGGAGTTCTTTAGGTCTAGGAAATTAGATTGAAATGTCCTGAGTTCATTTATTGGTGATCTAGAGACCTTGTTTTTAGTTAATTTACTACTCTTTTTTGGTAGAATAGGGGATTGATTCATTGGATTACTAACTGTAGGGGATGAGGGTAGCCTGACTGGGCTCTTTTCACCATGATTAGTCAAAATAAACCCTCCCTTGTCTTTATTAAAATTCACCTCAACATCCAAAATCTTTTGATTTTGAGGAGAAGAGTGTTCTAGTTCTATAGAGGTTGGGACATTCTTTTGATTTACAATATAATCTTCCAGAATGATGGGATTGACGATTATTGAGTTTGAGTTAAAACATAAGCAAATGGGAGATACAAATTTTTGATGAAAATTCATCTTTACAATAATGATTTTTTCTGATTGATTATAATCATTCTCAACTAATCCCATAAAATCACCAATCTGATTTCCTATTAACTTGATAGTTTCTAGATTAGACAATTCCAAAGGTAGATTTATGAGAATGATAGCTTTATCTACTATAAAATCCCTAAGATTGATTGGGTTAAACATGGGAACCCAATCAAAAATAGAAAATGAAGAATTTCTAAACTTAGGGCATCCTTTATTCATGATATTACTTTTGAAATCTACAGTTTTACAGTCTATGAAAATGAAATTTTCAACCAGGGTTGAAATACTCACCTCATAGGGAAGCTGAGATTTCAGCCAAGCTGCTATATCAGTAATTGAAGCCCCTACTCCATTCCATCGACAAATCAGTCCTGTAGCTGCATAAGAAATCTAGTTTTGTTCTATGCATTTATCATCTAAATCTATTTTGACCATATTAGGATTCTGAAAGAAATTTCCTTTTATTTTAAAGTAATCACACTTGAAGTTTCTATTTCACCTATGTGGAGGCGTATATACTTCCTTGAATTGTCCATTAGATGAAGCTTTTGCATAATTACCAGATTTACCTTCATGTAAGTGGATTCTGTGTGAAAGGGCCTTACCATTCCATCTTCGATGAGGGGGAGTATACACCCTGGATTCATTCTGATCTGATTTGTTACCCTTCTCATGACAACATCCCTTGTTTATTTGCTCAAGATGCTTGGTCCGAGAGATCCAATTCTTGGTAGTGAAACCTTTCCCCTTATTGTAACTTAGGGTTTTGTCAGAGGAAGGTGGAAACCCTTTCGTATCAGAATGGTAATGACTATCATCATCTGAATGTGGGAGTTTCCTGAGAATGCCTTTCCCCTTCAAAAATAGATTACGTTTAGGTGGGGGAGAATATATACTATAATTCTCTTGAAGCTTACCGAGATAATCAAAAGAATTTTTCAGAACTAACTTATTTTCATAATGCTTTACTAGGAAAGATCTCACCTTTTTCTTTTGTTGCTTAACCAGTTGCCATTTGGTTGGACTTTCCTCAACAACCCCATGAGACATATGACCTTCATTCAATCCACCTCCCCCCAATGCAGAATGGGGATCGTAGGAGTTTAGAGCTGAATTTAACCAGGATTGTGAAGCCCTAGCAATCCCAGGGAGCGAAATCCACCTAGTTGCATATTTGGTTTTGGAGAACAAATCTATTTGTCGATCCAGTGAGTTTACACTAAAAATGTGTAAAGCTGAGCAATTGCTCCTTTCCTTAGACCTGCGGTAGAACATCGACCCAGGATTGGGTGGATGTTTAATCAGCATGTGGCCCTAGTTTATTAACCCTACTTCCCTGACCTTGGCTCTAACATTCGTATTTGATCTACCCAAATTCTCAAAAAATTTCTTGTCCTTATTAGCTTCATTTAAGCTTTTTTCCTTTTGTTTCTTGATAAAATCCTTCAAATGATCGTATGAGGGTCTACTAGACCTCATATCTAGTTTTTTACAATCTCTTGTCTTATGTCCATATAGGTAACAATTAAAAGAATAACCAGAGAATATGGATTTTGTTGATTGACCTTCATGACTAAAATTTTTGCCAATGTTTTTGCAGGTAGAGTTTCCCGTTCCTGGATCGCCATGCTGCTCATAGTCCCAGTCGTTTCTACCGGCGGAAACCACCATATCGTTGATAAAAGAAACCCTAATGCAACCAGTAGAGATTGTGTCGAGTTCACACTTTTTTTTTACCTCATAAATACTTTTATTATAACTGTCCTACGAGGATTTAATTTTTTTTAATTTAAAAAAAGGTAATTTTTATTTTTAAATATAAAACTAAAAAAATTCAAAAATTCAAAAATATATTATACATTCCTTTAAAATTGAAACTTTAAAAAGTAAAAACTTATTATACAATCTTTAAAAACTAAAATTAATTTCTTAATTATATTTTCTTTAAAACAAATGCTTTTATTATAAATGGATATTTTTCTAGAACTTAAGTTTCTTTTTCAAAATATATGTTTCTATTATAAAGTGAAAATAAATCATTTTTAAAATTTAAAATTATTTATTAAATTATTTTATTTTTTAAATACTTCATCTTAAATAACAAATATTTGTATTATAAATTTTAAAAATCAACTTCAAAATTGAATAGTATTTATTGATTTATAATTTAAGATTAATTTCTATTTTAAATTTTTAAAATCAATTTCAAAATTTGTTTCTATTATAAATTGAGCTTACAAATTTTAAAATATAATATTACTTATTAAATTATTTACTTTCTTTAAAAATTTCATAATGCAAGACTAAAAAATTAGGTAAGTTCCATTTCTAACTCATTTGGTGAACTATGGATTTGATAAGTTTCTATTTTTGATTTTAGAATTATTTTCAATGTAAAAATGGAAAAAAAAATGTAGTTGGAAAAAAAAATTCTCTAGGAAAAGGGATGATAACTATCCGGCAAAACAAATTCATTTCCGAACACATAAAATAAATGAAACACAAAATAACATTTAACATATATTTTGGATCCTACAAACTTTTAGAAATTGGACCTAAAGCAAATTTCCATCCGACAAAAATATGAAATTCCAAAGATTATTGGAAAATCCTGAACAATAAAATTCTATCAACGTACATATACAAAACTATTCCAAATCTAAGATTTGTCAATGTAATCTTGTACTAAAAATCTACTTTAAATTAATTGATTTATTTAGTTTCTTTCAATATTTTATTTTTTAAATTAGTTTCTAATATTATACTTTCTAATTTTTTATTTGATAACAAATGTTTCTATTATAAATCCTTAAATATTAATAGTTGTTCACAATTAGAAACTTTGGTATATTTTAAAGATTTATAATCAAAAGATTTGTTTTATAATTAGAAAGTGTGGTTATTAGAAACTTTTAATTTAAATAAAATCTTAAATTTATAATCAAAATATTTGTTTAATACTTGAAAGTGTAGTTAATAGAAACTTTAATTTAGAATTAAATATTTGAAGAACCAAAATAAATGAATAAATAATATTAAATCTTGAGCCTTTCTACACATTTTGCATGTTGTATGTTTAGGAAGGCAATTGCAATTAATGACATTTGATAATTTCTTTTTTTCCAATGCGCTTTGATGGATATTCTCTATTAACCCATCTATTTTATGCATATTCTCTATCTATGGAAAAATTGTGTTAAACAATTTATGTGCAATTTCAAAAAGATTCAAAAGGCAAGATCACAACTCACAGTAAAAACTTCCTAAATAATGAGATACAAAATATGCTTTTTCTTTAATACCTAAATATCTACACATTCTTAAACATCTAAAAATAAGTAAATCTTAATTTTCAAATTGCTTTTACATAAAATGCATTCAATTAATACTTTAAATTAATTTCAGCTAAAATTTAAACAAAATAATGGACTAAATGAACAACTATCTAACATAAAATAATTTAAAATACATAAATAACTATTTAAAATTCATTTTTTTAATATTTCTAAAAAAATTTAAATAAAATTTATATAAAAAACAATCCTCTATAATAACATAATTTTAACTAATTAATTAATTATCCTATTATCAACTTTTTAATGAACACCTATTAAAAAATTTCTAATTTAAAATAGTTACCAAAATACACTTATATTAATCTCAGGATTATAATTTTAAAAAAATTAATCAAACCAATATATAATTAAAAATACAGATTTGAAATTATGGAAAAGTAAGAAAAGTCTTTGAAAAATCTGATTCTTAAAAGGAGGGATTTTATAGTAAGCTAGTATAATAAAATCTAAAATTTCATAGGTTGTGTGTGAATCTATTAGCATAACACCTAAAATAAATTACTGTATCCAAATGAATTTCGCAACTCCTCAAATAAATTATATCAAAATAAAAATAGTTAAAATTAACTATTTCATTTATTGAGCATGAGCACAACAAATTGGAAACAAGACTTGTTGGAGGAATAAAAGAAGAAAATGTTGCAGGCATAAAATTTGGAAAAACTGTTAGAGAGAAGTGAATAGAACATGTTTGGAACAACTACGAGAGAAATCACATCGAATAGCACAAATCAATTACTCCTAAGATTAATAACAAAAACCAAATTATGTCAATTTGAAGCTACACAATTGCAAAACATAGAGGCAACCAATTATGTTGTTAGCTACAGATCAACAACAAACTCAATATATTCATATTTTGGTTCACATCATTGTCCATTTAATCTTTACCTCAACAGTGAATGTTAGCACAACCAAAGATGATGGAGAATTAATACAACTTTCCCAATCAACTCTAGTATTCTGATCAAAATCACTCTCTAATATCTTAGACCCCATTAATTTCACAGTCCAATCCCAAAATTAAATTGAATGAATCCCCTTCATGGACATGTATGGAAGATCCTTTAAAATAATAAAGAAATTTTCCAACTTTGGCTGAAAACAAATTTAGAAACATCCCATAAGTTAACTGGACTACATAACATAAAAAATTAGAAATCTTAAAAAAAATCTAATGAATTAATCTAGTACTTTCTAAAATATTAATACTTTAGAATAGAAATAGAGGTGAAAATAAAAAATATAAAGAGGAAGATAAATTCCGATAGGAAAATCAAAAAATGGGAAGGGCTGACAATTTTCTAGTAATATTTTTTTCTTTCCGGGAGCAAATCTCCCACCTATCAGCTAAACAAGAAATATGAAATTATTATCAACAAGATTTTCTTGTTCTTATTTTTTACAAAAACCCTAATCCAGTCTTGACAAAATCAAATTTCTTCAATGGTGTTTCCTAGGTTTCGATCATAGCCATTTTGAAAATTCTATGCATTTCCTTTGTCTCATTAGTAGTGGCCGGGATTGACATTTTCATACACATCCCAAACCCTTCCAATAATATGTTTTATAATCTTTTTAAGAAGATGGATATTTATGTTACATTCCCAGAAAAAAAGGTTAAATTCCAAATTTCAAAGCTGAGCCAAGTGATTTGCTGATAAGAGATGCTCCATTTGATTTTTAATCAACTTGTGAAGATGTGGTTGTGGTTTGAATACTTTAGCTGGGAAGTTTTCATGAGAGAAAAATTTCATGTGTTACCAAAGCCTTCTAATTTTCTAACTCAAAAGCCATTAAAGTCAAATGGGTCAAGATTTTACCTAGATCTGATAATTATTTTATTGAGGTTTTGAAACATTTTAAATCCATGTTTTGTCAAATAGTCATGCTATTCATATAAATAAAAAACCACATGGAAATTAGTACATTTTTCCAACTCTCTAACACCATTCATATACAATAAATTCAATTTGATGCTCTTATTAGGTTCGTGGTAGTTTTGTTAACCAATTAATCAGACATTTATCCAAGTTTGGGAATCACCCACCATCTCTGACATGGTTGCAATGATCATCCAAAACCTAATATGCTCCCATAGACGGAGATTTGCAAATTAACTATCAAGATTGCCAATACAAAATTCAATTAGAATGCCAAGAGAGGTGTTCAATATCCAGTTCCTAATATACAAGTCTAAACACACATTCACTTTTATTATGGCCCGTTTGGGTGCTGAATACCAAATGACAGATATAGGCAATTTTGGAAGATGCTACAATTTTGGAAGATATATATCGTCAAAATGATTTCTGGAATATGTGTTGGAACCATTTGGTTCACTCGGAAGATGACTAAGAAGATGTAGTTTCGGCGTTTGGATACCAAAATTGGAATATGCATTGAACTGAAGAGAAATTTTTGTAGAAACTTCAAACATCAAAGAAATCCATTTCATTCGATGTTCTTACTCTTACTCCTCAATTTCCATAAAAATGAAACAACATGGGCAATAACTTCTTGATGTTTGATCAAAAGCACCACAAAAGTGCTGCTAATGGTTATATGTATAACTTAAGATGTGGCTATTTGTACAAATTGTATCTCTTTAGTTTGTGTCTGCAGACACTTTGTGAAATCCTCTGTACCTTGTTATTTTCCAGAGCCTGTTCTCACAAGTAGTATACCACCATGTATTGTACACATAGCTATGTACAACTTTATTTTCTAAAGGCCTGCAATTTTGTCAAAGGCTTGCAGTTTAGGGTGGGTCAAAGAGCGGAAACCCTTCATAAAAAAACACAGACCCAGATGATAAGAAATGGCATATGCTGGTAAAAACTACGCCCAGTCATGAAAAATGAAACTGCAGTGCGAACGGTGGAGTTGTAGAATGTAGCCACAGTGTGAACAATGAAGATAAAAATGTGAACGGTGAAAATGCGAATAGTCAAAGTGAATGATGAAACTGCGAATGATGAGAACAAAAATGAATGAGAATTTTGGTGGAAAATGAAATTTAATTTCGGATGCCAAATATTATAAACAACAAGCGGACCCGACAGCACATAAAATGGGCATTTGAAAAGTGGAATTAGAATGAGAATTTCTAATTCCACCTTTTCAAGTGGAAGATGATATGCCCATTTTGTGGGCAAAATTGGAATTTCAAAATTCCAATTCCTGCTTGTTTGGATGGACACAAACATGGAATTCAATAATCCAAAAATCTAATTTGAGCATTAGAGCCCATATTCCATGCACCAAATGGACCCTTAGAGAATGCCTTTGCTAATATGGAAGTCAACATTTCAAGGAAGCTTTCAACATATCGAATCCAAAGATTATATTGTGGCTTTCACAAAAAGATATTTTCTAAGTTAGAATGGTTATCGAGATTAAAATCATTGGTACATCATGTACAATGCTCTCACACTGGAGACATAAAGGATGAAATGTTGATGCTTGGAAGGGGTTCTGAAACCACCTAAATTGATAATGTTTTTTCAATTGATTTATAAAGCTCCAGTAGTTATTTTAGAATTTGAAAGGAGCTCTAGAACTCTTTCATTTGTATGAAATCCCTAACTTGTTCTAGAATTCATTATTGGACCTGATTGTAATTATTAAGGAGCATTTTGAAAATTCTAAAGTCCAAGCATGATCGGTAATGGTTCCTCAGTTGCTAAGTTCTCCAATCTTCTAGACAACCCGCTATGGTCCAAGCCTGATAAAATACCAAATGCAACACTATTGCCAATAAAGTAGGCTAGCTAAAAGCGGTATGAAAAACAACCAACTATCATAAAAATAAGAAGCATATAAAAACCCTTTGTTTAGGGAATTGGTAGTGACTAATTACACTTTAAAAAATCATCCTTGAGAAAATATTTCTGAAATTACAATTCACCCATTGTGAATGAATTCTTTGTTAATTTAGATAAAGATCTAAATGGTATATTTCAATCTTCAAATATGGAGGATGCAATTTCGAACAACAAGTAATGAGCTAGCTACTCTCTTTGAGGAACCATGATATACCTGCACATGGGAGTGCACCAGGAGTCATTGTTTTGTTGATCATATCTCAAATGAAGTTACAAGAAATGACCATAAACAATTAGCAAGTTGCTTGTTGGATTGATAATGGAAAGTTAAGTACTGAGAGGGGACCTGGGTGAATCAGTACTACAAATTTTTTTTATCAATTTTTCTAACCATTCACTGAATTGTAAAATTTGCATACATCATCATAAATTATAGAAATTAAAACATAAAACACAACTCATAACACCATGATTTTTGGTCTCCCCAAAACCCTTGGTCAGAGGGAAAAACTGTGGTGGGGATGGTACCCACTATACTTCACTACTGTAGTAAAAAGTTTTCTTAGTTAAAGCTACAAAATTAGCTATCTCTGATAGCTTACCCTATAAAGAGTATTTACCCTTCTAGGAGTACAAAGACTTATTCATTCTACCTTGCTAAAGGATTTTATAACTCTAATTTAAGAGATGTACCCTGTTAAAAGATTTACAAATTAAGACCTATTAGGGCCTACTTGGTTAAGAGATTTAACAACTCTTATTACACAATAAATCAGTACTAAAAATGTCTATAATGATGCATCAACATATTCTTGTCAGACTCAATATGCTCAATATCATTTACCTCATTCTATATTTCACTAACAATTCAACTTCTGTGCTCGGTAGCTTCAACTCTGATTCACATTCACAATTCTATTTTTACTACCATGTTACTCGGTAGATTCTCTAATCTTCAACACCTGTTCTTTATAATTACTCTTCTCCACTTTCTCTGTAACACTTAGATCTTCATACACCGATCCTTTTATACTCGATCTAGAAGTGGTGGAAATGTTCTAGATTCTTCTCCTTAAATGGTGCTAGCATTGGTTACATCTCCAATGTATAAATTCCATTTAATTTTCATTGGTTGATCTTACCTTTTAATCATGCAGAATCATCTTGTTTAAATCTCCAATGTATTACAAAATGATCTTCTTAGAATCTATAAAATGTTTTATGTTTGGTGTCCAGATTCAATATATCTAATATAATTAGTTATGTCAGCATGTGTTACTCCGTAACACATTTTTTTCTTACTCGTTAACATGTATACTCTCAGCTCAGTAATGACTGCCACACACTTTGACTTGGTAACTATTTTGCACTGCTCGGTGTGTGTCGCTCATTTCCCTTTACCGAACTATCTCTGCCTTTACCAACTGACTTATTTTCTTTACCGACTGACTTTGACAAATAATATGACTTTAACAAAACTAATGAAAACAAAACAACTCTTTAGGAGTATCAATATCCCCCTTTGGCATTAGTTTCACATCTTTGTTACAAACTTCAAAGTCATCAAAATTTGACCATGTATGAACTCTCAGAAACTCCTTATAACTCTTTATGACTCCCCCTGTGACAATACTTCCTATCTCCTTATGACTGATATTATATCCCCCTTTATATAATACGGTATCCCCCTTTTTTGACAAAAATGCCAAAAACAAAACTACTTACTAGGATTTGGTGGAGGAATCTTATAAAAAATGTGTTTGTACCTCTTCTTTGCATCTTTTAGGGATGTCTCCAATGATTCCTTTAGTGTCTGCAATGCCAAAAAAATTTCAACAATGTTAGCTGCTAATCCCATCATGTTATTCATAGCACTAATGTCAGGGGTATTCACTAACTCCTTTGTCTTGTGAATAGGATTTTGCAGTGATTCAATCTAGGGTATCAAAATTGCTTACATCTCTAAAAGTTCCATTCTAATCTTATTTTCTTCCTTTCTTATCTCATGGTGCATTCCCATTAAGTGTCTTAGCCTTTGATAATACACTTTAAATGTTCCAGGCTTGGTTGTGACCTTTGTCATCTACTAGGTCAACTCTTTTTCAACAGATTCATCTTTCTTCTTGATATCCTCAATGAAATTTGAAATTAAAAAAAACTTTTGAAATAATGAAAGAATGTATTTCAATTCATTCTCTAACTCTACAAATAATTCAGAAAGTGAAACCTTATCCAATGCAACTGATTAAAGTAACTCTTCAATTATCTTGTTTTTCATGTTCTTTCTGTGTAGTTGTAGCATATACTCAATGGCCTTTGTACCAAGTTCTTTCACTCATTTCACCAATTCTTCCAACTGACTTAGCAGACTGGTCTTCTTGTTGATAGTAGCATCAGGAGTAATTTCCTCTAGTATATCCTTTACACTCTCTAGCACATGAGTCTTTTGTTTCTTGGATATCATTTTATCATGTGCTACTTTCTTTTTCAGTAGATCTCCAAATTCAGATAGCTTTTTAGGGCTTAGGGTGGAGATGTCTACTTTTGGAATTACAATTGGTTGACTTAAGTTAACGTTTTCCTTCTCATGCTTTCTCTTCTTTAACTTTTTCTTCTCTACTTCTCTTGCACTTGTGGCTGATGTTGACCTGTAGTCTTGGTAGATGTGACTTGCTTAGTATTTTGTCATGTTGTAGTCTCAGTCTCTTTGGTGTCCTTGTTGTCCTTTTGTTCTATCTCCTTTTCTTGTTTGGTGGATTTCTCTTCAAAAATAGTAGTAATGACTTTAGTAACTTTTGAGACGACCTCATGAATCTCGGGAAAATTAACTACTTATTCTAGTACTAGTTCATCATCCATTATTTTAACATTTTCTGTAACATCAGTGTTCATTTTTTTTAGTATCCTTGTCCTTGGTAATCATGACATCTTCATCATGTGCTATGTTTTCGGCTGGATCTTTGTTAGTGATATCCTCAATAATCACTTCATCTTTTTCTATTTTCAAATTAATAGGATCTGACTTACCGTGTTGCTCCTTGGTCTCAGTTGGTTGGTTAGGAAAGAAGATCTTTCTCCATATACCATCTATTTCCATTTGCATGGCTTCAAGTTCACCAACCATGATCCTTAGTGATCTGCTCTTGACAATAAATCTTTTAGAATGTTCTTTTAGTACTTTGTTGATCACTTATACTGACACATTGGGTATAGTAATAGCTAGGGATCTTTCCCTTATTTTCTTCTCAGAATTCATAGCATACTTCCATCTATCATCTATCATTTTGTATAGTTCATCAGGTAGGTGGTTGGCAAGTTTAACCAAAATAGTTATGAATTTGTGTAGTGTAAACACAACTTCCTCCTCAATATTTTATTTGTCTTCATCACTTCTTGTTTCATATTTTCCATATTTGATTCTTGTAAAACCTCCATTGTTCTTAACATTATCAATAAACTCATCTAGGTTTTTCTGTTTAAAGGGTTGGTACTGTACAACTTTGAATTTTCTCAAATCTTCAGATTCTGTCTCATTGTCTTCTTGTAGTTTCAACTTTCTTCTTGGTCTGCTAGATGTTTTCTTTTCTCTCACATATGTCTTAGGCTTCAGTTAATCTAACGCTATTTTCTTCTTCTCCCTTGATGTAGATGAATACCTTGTCAATGGTATTGTACCTATTGGACTTGGTGTTTCCTTTTTCATTTTAGGTTTCTTCCTCTTTACTTCTTAAGGACTTACCTCATCTTCTTCAATTCTCATTCCAATATTTTTTGATAAATTACTTATCGTTCTACTAGTTTTCCTGTGTACCTTAGGTATCAATATACCTAATTTTATATTTTACTTCACTTCTTCATAAGTCCCATACCTATTATCTCTAGATTATCTACCAGTTTAGATAATAGGGCTTCTATTTGTTGAGAAGCAGTATCAATATCCATTTCATATCCCATTGGTTGTAGCCAACTAGTCCTTGGCTCCACAGCCTTCACAATGCAAGTGTCAGTATCCACTTCAAAACAAATAGTGTCTTGGTACTTTTCCACTAGCTGAGTTGGAATTCTAAATTTCTTGTGTATTCTAGGTTGGAACTAAAAATAATAATCATTCATTACCATATCAAAGTTGTCTCCTAAACTTTGAATGAATTCATTAATCTGATATGTAATCATTTTCTTCACACTCTATACTACATTACCAATTAATGGGAAGAAGTTCTGAAAATAGAAAAATATACATAGAAATAATGAGTTGCACTTCAAAGTGTTGGTCTTTGCTTTCCGAATGGTGTTCATATTATCATCAAAATAATTCAACAAGATCTCACACAGATCAATCTTCATATCTTTCTTGACTATCTTATAGGAAATGTCCACAACTCCACATGGTACACTATCTACTTGGGAGGATTGGAAGATTTGGTAGGAGATGACATTACATGTGAATCTTAACTCTAGATCATCCACAGTTGACAATTTGAGACCTCTACCATCCCATTTTAATTGTGTCAACTCACAGAGCTTGTTCTTGTCAGTTTACTTGTTTGTTTTATGTCTATCATCGATTGGATAACCAACCACAATATGAAACACATCTTTTGTGATCTTGAAAAGTGCACTGAGCCACATGAATTGGTTGTGAACTCCCCTTAACATAATTCTCATCCATTCAATCTTGAACACACTCGGTACATGTAGGGCATGCATTAAACCCTTAGTCTTAAAATGGATGTGTTTGTCCTTCAACTTACCATACACACATAGATTTTGGTAGGATGTATCTAGTACCCCAACTGATAAGATTGTCAAACTGATGAGAATGAACAAGGTCAACTAAGAAATGAAAGGTATGTATTGTTGCCCATCAAATAAATTTTTACCTTATTTATATGTGGCAAGTTGTGAAGCTGTGTCAAAGTTTAAGTTGCAAATTGAACCTTGAACTTTGAACTTGAACCGGTCGGTTCAAGGTTGAAAGTTCAATATATTTTTCTCCAAAAGCGTCGCATGTATGTTGCATCTTGTAAAAGCCTTTTCTCACCATGGTCACATGTTAGTGTGTAAATGTTGAATTAAATCATGAACTTTGAACCTCAATTTTTCAGTTCAAAGTTCACGTTAGAATGTGCACTTCTACAATTTTACACTAAAAAGTCTCTCAAGTAATGGTTTTAAAATCATAGTTTATAATTTTTCCTGAGCTTATTCTAGAATTTATTGGGGTCCACCACAGTTGTCTTATGTGCATATAAATTAAAACATCATGAATCACGTACTTTGAACCCAAACTTTATTGTTCAAGGATCAATTTTTGAGGTGTAATAATACCCAGATATCAGCCGCGAGCCAAATCTTTATCGATTGACAATGAAATGATTGATGTGATGGAAAGAGTGGCACCACCTCAGCTCAGGGGATTTTCTTACTAAATGAAAGTGTGTGTAACATGCTATTATCATTTATTGCAGCGTGAAAGTGAATTGATGGCAGTTTTTCATGAAATGATGGGAAGTGAAGCAAGTGTGTATTTATTTTTCCCTCTCTTTACATTTCTTCATTCCATTCTACTATCTTCTGAAGGTGTTTTGGGATCTACTAGGTAAAATTCTTGAAAGGTAGGAAAATGGTGAGTTTCACAACAACCTTGGCCCTATAATTCATTTGAGCTTCTGCATTTTTAAAGAGCTATCTTCATAAGAATTTTACAAGGTTATATTTCAGAATGTCTTCTTCCAAAGTAAAATTCATGAAGGAAAATAGATTTTATCTAGTTAGTTGTTATTTACCTGAAATGAGGGATATGACTATAGTAGATGATGATATTAGAGAAATCATTTCAAGGTTGAGAAAAATGGTAGATGAAGCCATATCTGTTAGGATCACAAAAAGTGGTTTATTAGAAGCCGTTGGTTTTCTTGAAGTGATTCCATGCCTAGAGTTAGTAATAGAATGCCGTAATAGGTACAACAAGGTTGAGAGGTGCATCAAAATAGAAAGTGGCAAAGTTCTAGTAAATATTGATAGAATAGTAATAATGGCCACTCTCAAGATTCTGTCAGTTGAAATCTATGGAGATTGGAGTATCCGTAAAGCTATAGCGGACTCTGAGAAGAACAAGAAGGAATATAGGAATAACATGGCAAGGGATTGGCTGTTAAACCCAAAAAAAGGTGGTTCCCGTTTGCCTAGACCACTTAGAAAAGATCACCTGTTCAAAGAAGTTAGGGATATAACGGTAATGTTGAACAGGGTTAAAGGTAATCCTATAGACACCAACTAGGAAGACTAGATGTACATCTTTGTGTAGGCTATCCTAGATGTTGGTAATGTTGTTGACTAGGCTGAAATAATAGTTGAGCAATTACATGAAAGTTTATCTCAGCCAGCTTTAATTTCTAGTTTTTATATGTCTTCATACCTCTTTTACATTCTCCCCATCTATAGAATCTGGGATGGTCTGCCTCATAAAGAATGGAATAGCAATATGCCTATCTATGAATATCACCCCCTATTACAAAAAGGAAAACACCCCATGGGTTTTTCAGAAGGTGCATGATACCTTTTCCTCCAAATTAGTCTTTGAATTAAGAGGAAAACGCAATTCCAGGATATTAGAGGAGGCTATGGAATTTGTGAAAATTTATGGAAGTTTTTATATTCAGTTCCTTGCTTTTACCTATTTAAGAGTAGGAGGTTTCAGTGATGCTCCATTAAAACTTCCCAGGTATTGCCCAGACAAGTGCATTCTTCTTGAAGTAGGAAGATAGTTATTAATGGTTGAGAAGAAGTACAAGGTCAAGAGAGGTATCAATGCCTTCTTCCCACTTGAATTAGGACATTACAAATTTTGGTTGATGTATGACTTTGCCTTTTTGATCAATGAATTGAAAGAAATGAATCTCCAGCCATATTAGGCAAGGAACTACTTTGATAGCAAAGGTTTTGTTGAGAGCCATTTCAGAGTGGATGCCATGTTCCTTCATCAACTAGCTTTGGAAGACTACTGGGAGGATTGCATAGATGAGGTTGAGGTTACTAAAAGATTGTGTTATAGGTTTTCCCTTAAACAAATCATTGCTTTAAAGCTACCTTTCAGCATAAGAAATATTAAGGATGAAGATAGTAGTGCATCAGAGCTAGAAAATGAAGTATCAAGAGCTAAAATGTTAATCAAAAGAATTGACTGCTTGGTGGAGGAAGAAGAAAATGTGAATTCTTTAACTAAGGAAGTTTTTCGAAAGATAGAATAGTGACTCAAGGCCTAGAAGAAGAAGATCTCAGCTACCCCTATGTTGGGAACCAGGAAGAGTCCAAGGTATCATAAAATTGAATCCTCCACTATTCTAACTAATAAGATTGAACCGTTGCTTTCTGCAGGTGTTTCATATTCTCCAAAAATTCCTGAAGATTGTTTCTAATGATGCTATGAAGTTTACAAGGTAGAGGAGCAAAAGAAGTGAGAAGGTGGATCTTCCTTTTTGCATTGTCCTAGATTCTGACACCGAGGAGCCTAGCGTAAGGTAGTTCAAAAGGTTGAAAAGAGGTAAAGCATCTAATATGGATTCAATATTAGCTGGAGGTGATGGGGGTTCAAGTCAACAAGAGCCTATTACCTTGAGCAATCCCAGTACCACTATTTCCCTACAGAATGTAACTCCTAGTTCGCCAAATTGGATGGATGTAACTATGAATAAGAAGAGGAACATTGTGTCTACCTCAGTCCCTATTGGTGACTTGGTCAGTAAATACCTTGGAAAGTGTCCTTGAATAAAGAAGCCTAAAATAGAGTCTACGGTAGATGTGGATCTGACCACAGGTCATTGGGTTGCAAAGATTTTCAAGCCCAATTCCGACAAGACCAGTGATGAAGTCACTGAGCAAGATTTCACTATGGATAAAGTGGATTTAGGAGTATCTTCCAGAGCTGCTGATTTGAAGATTTTGAATTCAGCAAACAAGAAAATAATCATAGAGTGCTGAAGGATGCTGAAGAAAAAGCTAAGCTGAAGCAAGCTTTATGCGAAATGGAAAAGTACATTCATCAATTGCAGAATCCTATTCCTCAACCTTTGGTGATGGTACCCCTAATTCTAGATGTTAAGTCTCCAGACAATCAAAAGTTCCTTGATCAAGTACATAAAGAGAGATCCCTCTCTAAGGCGTTCTATAATTGGATGGGAGAAGTTGGAGAGATGGTTAATCGCTTCGCTCAAGCCTATGAGAATTCAACTAATCGGTCTTCTAAACTAGTATCCTTTAGTAGAAAAGCACAAGGATTAAAAGATGCCAAAGAAATGGCATCCCAAGACTGCTCAGTCATTACCAAGGTACAATTGCTGATAATGCTCGGTGAAGAATAAGTGAAAACACTGAATACTAAGTTGGAGCAGTTGCAAAACTACAAACATATCTCAGAACAAAGGCTAGATCTTTTTTCTTCACCAAATAAGGAGATGCTAGAGAGATTCAAGGTGGCTTTTAAGGAATGGTCAGATGAGCACAAAGCAACTGAGGCCACCATTAATGTTGAGGTCGAGAAAAGATAATCTGTTTTGATTAGTTTTCGAAAGGATGGTTCCAAGTAGTTATAGGGTGTTAGTTCTTTTCCAAGAGTAGACTTCAGTTATGAAACTGATTATGCCCTATATGGCTATAAGTTAATTTTTGAAAGACCTTGCAATGGTCATTTCTCTGGTAGCAGAAAATCTTTTAGTTTAATATTTACTGCAAATACTTTCATGAAATGGTTCATGTTTTGATTTGAAACTCATAATATAGCATCAGTGGATATATAAAAAAATAGCAGTATCTTTTTAGATCAGTGTGTCTGGTAATACATGTGTGTTGATTTTAGTTGGAATTGATTTCATGTTGTTGCAATCTGTGTATGTGTTTCAAGATCATACATTCCTTTTCAGTTTTATTTCAGTATATGTTGAATCAATCTTTCTGGGATTTTTCTTTATAGTCTCAGTCGGTTGGCTTAGATAAATGTAGATTCTCTCTTAGAGAATAAATCTCTTAGTAGTTATTTCATATGAGTTTTGAAAAAGCTTTTTTGTACTTTCAAGTCAAAACTATACATTACTTTTATGGTTTTCATTCTTTTCAAATAAATGAATTGTCAAGATTGATCTTTATATAAGGTAGCTGCTCCTTTGATTGCAAAGAGTTTAGTCATGAGTGACTAACTCAACTATTGTATGAGTTTTTCCTTCATCTTGGGCTAGAGTATTTGTAGATTGTTATAGTTTTAGTAAGAAGGAAAATCTATATACCAACAAATTTTTGGTGACTCTACTCGGGAAACTTATAAGTAGACTAGAGCTTAACTCTTCTCTTTTAATGGTCAGTTATGGAGCTATGTGCTGAGGTAGTTCTTGGCCAGCAAGAGCTTCCCCCAGTGTTACAACCTAATCTTCACTCCATTGATACAGAGGAAGACATTATTGCTGATTTGAATAATACTGCTTGGTAATTAAGAACAAGTGGTCAACAATACCAACAAGTGAGGTTAGTAATTGAGGAAGAAGAAGATATTGGAGAGTGGTTGAGACATTTTCCCCTGGCTCGATCAGCTACTGTAGAAAATAGATTAGCCCAAAGACCTAGAGGATAATCTTTTCTTTTTATATATATTTCTGTTATAGTCCTAATCAAAGCTAGCAGAAAGGAGATATACCTGAGGGGATAGACCAAAAGAACTGGTTGAAGATTTTGAGGCCCTTGAGCAATTGAATTTTAACCCTGATATTCCTGTAAGAAGAAAGACTCAAACGACTAGTAAAGCCTCCTCTCCCATCAAGTCTACTATTCATATTTCAGGTTTCCAAGCTCTTACATTATTTGGCACAGTAACCCCATCCATTTTTAATCCCCAGCCTCTAAATTTTTCTCTGCCACTCATGGCCCAAAATCAGCCATGGGGTGCTTAGGTTGGTCCTTTGGACCTAACAAATTTTAACCTACAAACTTTACCCAAAGGGGCTAGAGAGGTTCTGCCCAAGTTCAGTGGTGATGGTAAAGTTTCTCCAAGTGATCACATTAATGATTTTAATACTACATGTAGTGTGATAGGCGTAGGTATAGAGGATGTGGCAATACATCTTTTCATTTAGACCTTGATTGAAACTATGACAAATTGGTTTCATCATTTTCCCAATGGGTCCATAACAACTTGGAATGGCATGAGAACAACTTTCATGGCTCGCTTTAAAGTAGCCAATGATGAACACTCCTTATTGTTGCAACTCTCCCAATTAAAGAAGGAGATGCAGGAACCTATGCAAGAATTTATAGCTAAATTTAACAAGCTCTTGCAGCAAATTCCTACTGTTCATCGTCCCAGTGATGAAAACAAAAATGGGTTCTTGGTAAATGCTATGCCCCCTGATATCAGTTTCCATCTTAGACGAGGAAGAGTGGTAGACTTGCCAGTTACCCAAGCATTAGCAGTGGAGCTTGAGGATGACATGATTACTGCTGGGAAATAGAGAAGAGAGGTTCAGACTCCTGGTAATCAAGCTTTTACATCAGGGTCTTCTGATCCTATGGTTCAGAGACTGGTAAATGATATGATTACCTTAAAAAGGCAATTACCAAAAACTACCCCTGCTCCATATCAAGACATTCCTAGAAGGTATGGAGGCAAAGGAATAGGAAATTATGTAAAGCAATCAAATACATTAACACATCAGCCTAGACTTCAGATTGAAGCACCTCCTGCTAAAAACAACATGTGTATTTTTCACTTGACTGATGAGCATGATGGTGATTCTTGTCCTGAGATGGTGCAGTAAAAGAAAATGGAGGCCAACAAAGATACCATTATGGAAATTCTTGGTAATGAGGATAAATCTGAAGGACCTGGCAACTCCGTAAGTTATTATCTTGAATATGAGTCTGACTCAGAATGAGGTGGTGACATTCTTACAACTCTGGAGCATCCCTCATGGTTAGTGCTTACTTGATCGCAGTAGGGTGGCAAAACCCATAGTCATTCTCCATCTCCATTTCAAGGCAAGAGAGGTAAAGAACCAATAAATCAAGCAGATATTAATACAAAGACTCCAGGGAGTGAACCTGCAGGGATTAAAATCCTTAAAAGGTCAGATTCTGAACCAAAATTTGATTTTATATAATTCTATAAATTTGCTAAAATTTAGATATCCCCTGATAAATATTTGAAGTCAAATCCTGGTGAATTAGACAAGTTGGTTGCTTATGTGAAAGGCTCTTCTCCTGTTGTTCAGTCTAATCAGGCAAACACTACATCCACTAATGAACCCTTGTGGAATCAAATGTAAAACAACTTGAGATCAAAGAGCCCATCATTAATCTTGAATCCTCAGAACCTACTCTAGTTATAGGGAAACCTAAGCCCTTTTACGTATCATTGTTCATCCATGGTCATAAGCTTAGTAATTGTATCATAGATTCTAGAGCTTCTAACAATATTATGCCCTCGTCAGTAGCAAAAACCCTCGATCTACCTTTCACAAAAACTTTTGGTAGGTGCTACTCCAGGGACTCCAAACAAGTCCCTTTGATTAGCCAAGTCAAAGATGCTCAAGTTGCTTTAGCAGCTTTCCCTGACAAAAGACTCAAGTTGACCATTTTGGTTACTGATATTCCAGCAAGTTACAGTATGCTCTTGAGCATAACCTTTTGTAGAGATCTAGGTGGAGAGATCAAATTTGATTGGTCTCAATCTATCATTCCCATTGGGGATAAAAAAGTCACTCTATAACCTGAGACTAAATGCAAGTACACAATTTTTCCCTCTGATGATCCTAAGTCTCATATTTTGTATCAGGAGACTAATTTTTCTAACTATTTGATCATGCCAGAAATTGAAGTCATGAATGAAAATTATGATGAGGAACTATGGACCTTAGAATTTGATGGTAGCTGTTCATCCACTGGTTCGGGGGCTGGAGTGGTTTTGATATCACCTACTGAAGAAAGATTCCCTTATGCTTATAAGCTTGAGTTTGAGAACACTAATAATACTGCAGAGTATGAAGCTCTATTTCTTGGGATTCTAGAAGCCAAGAGAAAAGGCATTAAAATGCTTAAAGCAAAAGGAGATGCTGAGCTAATTGTGAAACAAGTAAGAGGAAAATATGCAGTCAAGAATGATAGAATGAAGCATTATAGAAATAGAGTCTGGGAAAAAATAGAAGGATTTCAAGCTTTCTCTATTGAATCCATTCCTAGAGAAAAGAATTCTAGAGCAGATGCCCTAGCCGGTTCTGTAGCACTGTTGATTCCTCATCCCGACTTTGACAGTGATTAGTATACCATTGAGCTCATCCATCAACCCAATGTTCTTGATAATGCTTATTCTTGGCAAGTTTTCAGTGATGATGTTCATGTGTTGTCTTTTCTTTAGGGTATGGAAAAGTTTTCCTTTGTCTTTTTTGAGGGTTCAGAATCTGAATGCCAAGAGTTCTATTCTGATGAGAAAGTTGAAAAAGAAGGAAAGGTTATTCAATTAAAAGGGAATCACATTCCAAAAGGTCTTGTAAATATGGAAAAGTTGTTTGATCGTAAAGATTTCTTTGTAGGTCATGTCGATGGGACAAAAGAAGATCAACTCGGTAGTTATGAGAAAATCAATATTGGAAGCAATGAAGACCCTAAGTTTGTCAACCTAGGTATATGTTGTAATCCTATTGAGAAAGAGGTATTTACAAAATTGTTGCGGGAATTCAGAGATGTTTTTGCTTGGTCATATGAGGATTTAAAAGATTTTAGAAAAGGCAAGTTCCAACATCATATTCCTTTAAAGCTAGGAGCTAAACCCTTCAAACGGAAATTGAGAAATTATAATCCTAGAGTTGCTGATGCCATTGTCCGAGAAGTTGATAAAATTCTTAAGGCAAAAATAATTTATCCAATTCATCATTCGACCTGGGTGGTGAACATAGTTCCTATCTACAAAAAGAATGGATAAATTCAAATTTGCATTGATTTTGAAAATCTTAATCAGTCTAGTCTGAAGGACAATTTTGCTCTCCCTAACATAGATCATATCCTTCAGATGGTAGCGGGATCTGAAATGATGTTGATGTTGGATAGGTTTTTAGGGTACAACCAAATTAGTGTGGCCCTAGAAGACCAACATAAAATGGTGTTCACTACCCCTTGGGGTACGTTTGCATATAACTGAATGCCATTCACACTGATTAATGTAGGAGTGACTTTCCAACAGGCCATGAATTCCTCTTTCAGTCATCTAATGAATAAGGTGATCATGGTGTACCTTGATGATATGACTATTTTCTCACATAGAAGGAAGAAGCATCCTAAAGACCTGAAGCTCATTCTCCAAGAATGTAGGAACCAGGGGATATCTTTAAATCCTAAGAAATCAATCTTCTGTGTGATTGAAGGAAAATTGTTAGGGCACATAGTTTTAGAAAAGGGGATTGCAATAGACCTAGAGAGGGTGCGGGCGATTCAACAATTGTGTTTACCATCCCACATGAGTGGAATAAGGTCTTTCTTTGAACAGATCAATTTTCTGAGGAGATTTGTGCCAGATTTTTTAGAAACAACTAGACCTATGGTCAACTTGTTAAGTGAGAAGTAGACATTTAGATGGAACGATGAGGCTAAAAGGTCTTTTGATAAGGTTAAAGAAGAAATTGCATAGGCTCTTGTCCTTGCTCACCTGGATTTTGGTAAAGATTTTGTGATACATTGCTATGCATCAGAGCACACAATGTCAGGAGTCCTGTTACAGAAGAATGAGACAAGTGAGGAAGTGCCTATTTATTTTATGAGTGTTCCTCTAAAGAAACATGAATTGAAGTATTCACCCATAGAAAAATAGGCTTACATAGTAGTAAAAGCCATAAAGCAATTTAGGTATTATATTCTGCATTCTCATTCCACAGTGTATGTCCCAAATTCTATTGTCAAGAGCATACTAACTCAACAAGAGGTGTCTAAGAATAAGAGAGCTAATTGGGTGGCCAAAGTTCAAGAGTTCAACCTGGAGATCAAACCTACCAAATTGGTAAGGGGCCAAGGTCTGTGCAAAATAATTGTTGAAAATGATGCGATTCCTGAAGGTGATATGCCATTATCTTTATTTACGGGATTAAAAGACACATGGTTCTCTGATGTCTCCTATTACCTTACATACGGAGAAAGTCTAGCTCATCTTACAGTAAAGGAGTAGAGAAACTTGAAGCTTAAGGCAGCTAAGTATGTTATAGTGGATGATATTTTGTATAAAAGAGGTCTGGACGGAATGTTTCTTAGGTGTGTAGATGAAGACCAACATAAGAAATTGCTTCAGTCATTTCACAGTGAAGCATGTGGTGGGCATTTCTCCTGAATGGTAACTACTTTCAAAATTTTGAAGAACTATTATTATTGGCCCAAAATGTTTAAAGATGCCTACAAATGGGTAGCACAATGTGAAAAATGCAAGTTATTTTCAGGAAAACCACATTTAGCCACTTTGCCTTTAAGACCAGTAATAATTAATGAGCCATTAAAGCAGTGGGGTTTAGATTTTATAGGACCAATAAATCCCCCATCCAGTGCTGGACATACCCATATTCTAACAGCTACATATTACTTTACTAAATGGGTAGAGGCTGTTGCAGTGAGGAAAACTACTATTGAGGTGGTCTGTTCTTTCTTGAAAGAGAATATTTTGGTTAGGTTTGGTGTTCCTACAAAGATTGTTACTGATAATGCACATAACTTTTCTTCTCAAGATATGCAAATTTTTTTCTATGATAATGGGATTCAATTGGCACATTCATTTGATTACTTTCCCCAAGGCAATGGGCAAGCATAATCTACCAATAAAAACTTGATCAATATTATGGAGAAGTTAGTGAATGAAAATTCTAAAGACTAGCATAAGAGATTGTTCGAAGCTCTTTGGGCTGATCGTACTTCTCCTAAGAGAGCTATAGGTATGACTCCGTTTGAACTAGTTTATGGAGTAGAAGCTCAACTCTCATTGCCTCTGGAGCTATCAGCCATAAAATTGCAGAAAGTAATTGAAGATCAAACATTTTTTGATGGATTGGATAAAAGGATCATGTACCTAAGCAAGATCCAAGAAGAGCAAGATGAGATGGTGAATCACATAGCCCTACACCAATCTTGGGTGAAGAAAATTTTTGACAAACAAGCCAAGCCCAGGAAGTTTATGGAGAATAACAGAGTGCTGTTATGGGATAAAAGAAGAGAGCCCCGGGGTGCTCACGACAAATTTGAGTCCCTTTGGAAGGGGCCTTTCGAAATCAGTCAAGTATTGGGACCTAATTCTTTCAAACTCAAGTACGCAGATGGAACTGAAATGCCCTTATCTTATAATGGGTAAGATCTAAAGCTTTATGAGTTGTAGATAAGTTCGGCCTTCCTTTGTACATAGGTTTTTGTTGTGTTGTAGGTTAGTCGCACGCATTGTCTTTTTGGCTTAGTGTGAAACCAAAGAGCTTGAATTCCTTGTTTAGTCCTTCACAGTCCTAATCCCCAGTCGGAGCCACATGTTTCCCATCAAATACATTTTTACCTTATTTATATGCAGCAAGTTGTGAAGCTGTGTCAAAGTTTAAGTTGCAAATTGAACCTTGAAATTTGAACTTGAACTGGCCGGTTCAAGGTTCATAGTTCAATATATTTTTCTCCAAAAGCATCGTGTGTATGTTACATCTTGTAAAAGCCTTTTCTCACTATGGTCACATGTTAGTGTGTAAATGTTGAATTAAATCTTGAACTTTGAACCTTAGTTTTTCAGTTCAAAGTTCATGTTAGAATGTGCACTTCTACAATTTTACACTAAAAAGTCTCTCAAGTAATGGTTTTAAAATCATAGTTTATAATTTTTCCTGAGCTTATTCTAGAAGTTATTGGGGTCCACCATAGTTGTCTTATGTGCATATAAATTAAAACATCATGAATCACCTACTTTGAACCCAAACTTTATTGTTCAAGGATCAATTTTTGAGGTGTAATAATACCTAGATATCAGCTGTGAGCCAAATCTTTATCGACTGACAATGAAATGATTGACATGATGGAAAGAGTGGTGGCACCTCAGCTTAGGGGATTTTCTTACTAAATGAAAGTGTCTGTAATAGGCTACTATCATTTATTGTGACATGAAAGTGAAATGATGGCAATTTTTCATGAAATGATGGGAAGTGAAGCAAGTGTGTATTTATTTTTCCCTCTCTTTACATTTCTTAATTCTATTTTTCTATCTTCTGGAGCCATTTTGGGAGCTGCGAGGTAACATTCTCAAAAGGCAGGAAAACAGTGAGTTTCACAACAACCTTGGCCCTGTAATTCATTTGAGCTTCTGCATTTTTAAAGAGTTGTCTTCATAAGAATTTTACAAGGTTATATTTCAGAATGTCTTCTTCCAAAGTAAAATTCATGAAGGAAAATATATTTTCTCCAGTTAGTTGTTGTTTACCTAAAATGAGGGATATGACTATAGTAGATGATGATATTGGAGAAATCATTTCAAGGTTGAGGAAAATGGTAGATGAAGCCATATCTGTTAGGATCATAGAAAGTGGTTTATTAGAAGCCGTTGGTTTTCCTGAAGTGATTCCATGCCCGAAGTTAGTAATAGAATGTCGTAACAAGTACATCATGGTTGAGAGGTGCATCAAAATAGAAAGTGGCAAAGTTCTAGTAAATATTGATAGATACCTGTTGGAAGACTGGATGTACATCTTTGTGCAGGCTATCCTAGATGTTGGTAATGTTGTTGACTAGGCTGAAATAATAGCTGAGCAATTACATGAAAGTTTATCTCAGCCAGCTTTAATTTCTAGTTTTTATATGTCTTCATACCTCTTTTACATTCTCACCATCTATAGAATCTGGGATGGTTTGCCTCATAAAGAATGGAATAGCAGTCTACCTATCTATGAATATCACCCCCTGTTACAAAAAGGAAAACACCCCATGGGTTTTTCAGAAGGTCCATGATACCTTTTCCTCCAAATTAGTCTTTGAATTAAGAGGAAAACACAATTCCAAGATATCAGAGGAGGCTATGGAATTTGTGAAAATTTATGGAAGTTTTTATATTCAGTTCCCTACTTTTACCTATTTAAGAGTAGGAGGTTTCAGTGATGCTCCATTAAAACTTCCCAGGTATTGCCCAGACAAGTGCATTCTTCTTGAAGTAGGAAGATAGTTATTAATGGTTGAGAAGAAGTACAAGGTCAAGAGAGGTATCAATGCCTTCTTCCCACTTGAATTAGGACATTACAAATTTTGGTTGATGTATGACTTTGCCTTTTTGATCAATGAATTGAAAGAAATGAATCTCCAGCCATATCAGGCAAGGAACTACTTTGATAGAAAAGGTTTTGTTGAGAGCCATTTCAGAGTGGATGCCATGTTCCTTCATCAATTAGCTTTGGAAGACTACCAGGAGGATTGCAGAGATGAGGTTGAGGTTACTAAAAGATTGTGTTCTAGGTTTTCCCTTAAGCAAATCACTACTTTAAAGCTACCTTTCAACATCTGAAATATTAAGGATGAAGATAGCAGTGCATCAGAGCCAGAAAAAGAAGTATCAAGAGATGAAATGGTAATTAGAAGAATTGATTGGCTGGTGGAGGAAGAAGAAAATGTTAATTCTTTAACTAAGGAAGTTTTTCAGAAAATAGAATAGTGGCTCAAGGCCTAGAAGAAGAAGATCTTAGCTACCCCTACGTTGGGAACTAGGAAGAGTCTGAGGGCTCATAAAATTGAATCCTTCACTGTTCTGACTAATAAGATTGAACCATTGCTTTCTGCAGGTGTTTCATATTCTCCAGAAATTCCTAAAGATTGTTTCTAATGATGCTGTGAAGTTTACAAGGCAGAGGAGCAAAAGAAGTGAGAAGGTAGATCTTCCTTTTTGCATTGTCCTAGATTCTGACACCAAGGAGCCTAGTGTAAGGCAGTTCAAAAGGTTGAAAAGAGGTAAAGCATCCAATATAGATTCAATATCAGCTAGAGGCAATGAGAGTTCAAGTCAACAAGAGCCTGTTACCCTGAGCAATCCCAGTACCACTGTTTCCCTATAGAATGTAACTCCTAGTTCACCAAATTGGATGGATGTAACTATGAATAAGAAGAGGAAAATTGTGTCTACCTCAGTCCCTGTTGGTGACTTGGTCAGTAAATACCTTGGAAAGTCTCCCTGAACAAAGAAGCCTAAAACAAAGTCTATGGTGGATGTGGATCTGACCACAGGTCATTGGGTTGCAGAGATTTTCAAGCCCAATTCCAACAAGACCAATGCTGAAGTCACCAAGCAAGATTTCACTATGGATAAAGTGGATTTAGGAGTATCTTCCAGAGTTGCTGATTTGAAGATTTTGAATTTAGCAAACAAGAAAATCAATCACAGAGTGTTGAAGGATGCTGAAGACAAAGCTAAGCTGAAGCAAGCTTTATGTGAAATGGAAAAGTACATTCATCAAGTAGAATCCTATTCCTCAACCTTTGGTGATGGTACCCCTAAGTCTAGATGTCAAGTCTCCAGACAATAAAAAGTTCCTTGATCAGGTACATAAAGAGAGATCCCTCTCTAAGGCATTCTATAATTGGATGGGAGAATTTGGAGAGATGGTTAATCACTTCGCTCAAGCCTATGAGAATTCAACTAATCAGTCTTCTAAACTGGTATCCTTTAGCAGAAAAGCACAAGGATTAAAAGACACCAAAGAAATGGTAGCCTGAGACTTCTTAGTCATTGCTAGGGTATAATTGTTTATAATGCTTGGTGAAGAACAGGTGAAAATGATGAATACTAAGTTTGAGCAGTTGCAAAACTACAAACATATCTGGGAACAAAGGCTAGATCTTGTTTCTTTTCCAAATAAGGAGATGCTAAAGAGATTCGCAGCGGCTTTCAAGGAATGGTTAGATGAGCACAAAGCAACTGAGGCCACCGTTAATGCTGAGGCCGAGAAAAGATAATCTATTTTGATTAGTTTTTGAAAGGATGGTTCCAAGTAGTTATAGGGTGTTAGTTCTTTTCCAAGAGTAGACTTTAGTTATGAAATTGATTATGCCCTGCGTGGCTATAAGTTAATTTTTGAAAGACCTTACAATGGTTGGTTCTCTGGTAGTAGGAAAACTTATAGTTTAATATTTACTGCAAATACTTTCGTGAAATGGTTCATGTTTTGATTTGAAACTCATAATATAGCATCAGTTGATATATATAACAAATAGTAGTATCTTTTTTAGATCAGTGTGTCTGGTAATACATGTGTGTTGATTTCAGTTGGAATTGATTTCAAGTTGCTACAATCTGTGTATGTGTTTCAAGATCATACATTCCTTTTCAGTTTTATTTCGGTATATGTTGAATCGATCTTTCTGGGAATTTTCTTTATAGTCTCAGTCAGTTGGCTTAGATAAATGTAGATTCTCTCTCAGAGAATAAATCTCTTAGTAGTTATTTCATATAAGTTTTGAAAAAGCCTTTTTGTACTTTCAGGTCAAAAGTATACATTACTTTTACAGTTTTCATTCTTTTCAAATAAATGAATTGTCAAGATTGATCTTTATATAAGGTAGCTGCTCCTTTGATGACAAAGAGTTTAGTCGTGAGTGACTAACTCAACTATTGTATGAGTTTTTCCTTCATCTTGGGCCAGAGTATTTGTAGATTGTTATAGTTTTAGTAAGATGGAAAATCTGTATACCAACATGTATATCAATTGGAATAGTCTTTATGTTGTCAATGATGTCAAGCCTATTGACTTATTGATTTCAAGTTTCTATATCAATCTGAAATATATGATGTTGAGAGAAGAAATGATTGGTAAAGATAGAAGATGAAATAAAGAAGTGATGTTAAGTATATGAGATAAATTGGGAAATTATTGAATTGGTCTATGATAAGGTAATATTTATTTGATTGTTTTATAAGATTTAATAAAGTGATAAAATGATGCAAAAGATAGTTATGTTGATCGGTAACAAAGGATTGAAGTTGCAAAGTGAAAAGACAGGGAAATAGTGTGTTTTACCGAGCTGGAAATAGTTGTTGGTAAGTAAAGATATTGGTTTGTCACAGTTAACCGAGTAGATGAAGTTGGTCAATTAATCAAGGAATCAAGTAAAAGATGACATTGTATGAAGAGATGGATTGATCTAGAAGATTTTAAGGAAGGAAAAAAGTTAGTTAATGAAATCAATAGATCAGAATCATTAGGTACAAATAAACGGTGAAGATTTAATGATTGGTTTAAGAATCAAGAAAAGTTCAAGTTTTGAGGTGAAGATATACTGGAAAGAATCATAAAATCTTTTATCGAGCTACAGATTTGATGGAATGGATGAGTTTAAGCGGTGATATGATTAAGCAAAAAAATTTATCTATAAAAGGGATGATTATGATGTTGATGATGATATTTTTGTTGTTGATGAAGTGTTGATATTCATAGTAGGAAACTGAATTGAAAAGAAGGCTACACTAAGCAGAACATTGTTGAAGGATTGTGTGAATGAAGTGAAGAAAAGTGATGAGATAAAGCATGTGTATTGATCATCCAGAAAGGAAGAGTTTGAAAAGGACAAATGAACAGAAAGGAGATCTAAATAGGAAAAGGTAGTTTCATATTTTAACAGATCATTTCACTGTTACTTTGTAATCATTGTAGTAGAAAATATCTTAATCGAGTGGATTTAATAGTCCCAATTTCTAAATCCTTTGTAAGGTGACATTCTAACAAATTTTCTAAAGCCCTCTAATAAGGCCACTCATTATAGGGTGACAGATCTAGTTGATCTTTGGTGAAAATCACTAACATGGTCATATCTAGCAAATGTGTTTGTAATCTTTAACAAGATTGGCTTTTAACCGAGCTCACTTCAGAAGAGTGAATTATTTTGTGTGTGATAATTCTTACAGTGGTTCTTCCCTAAATGAGTTTCCATGTTAAATATTAGTTTTAATGTGTGATTGAATGTTTTGCATGCTATTTACTAATTGTTTGATGAATACTTCTATGGTTGATTAAATATTTATATCCGATTGCATAGATTATCTACCAAGCAGATTTTAAAGTTGAAAATTGTTAAGGCACCTAAGATAACTGATTCACCCCCCCTCTCAGCTATCCAAAAATTGGTATATGATCTTTTGGTGCTTAGAAGTAAAATTTTAGAAGACTTGAGCTAAAGATCCAAAGATTTATATGAGAGAAGTACCTAAGATGAATAAGGAGAGTTTCTCTACATGGAAAAGAAAGATGAGGTTATAGCTATCTAGGATTGGAGATTTTGCACTCAACCATTTGGATACTGACTACACTCCACAACCTCTTGGACCTATGACACTTGATCAGATGAGAGAAAAGAAGGAACATAACTCGGTAATGATTGAAATTGCTTCTTCTCTGACCGATGCTTAGTTCAATGGTATTAAGGACTGCATTACAATAAAATAGATGTGGGACAAACTTGTACTTTTTTATGGAGGTGATCCATGTGTAAAAAAGACTAAGTTTGACAGTCTTAGAGGAAAATTTGATGAGATGAGAATGAAAGAAGAAGAGAAAATTGCACAGTATAGTTTTAGAATTAAGGAAGTAGTAAGTGTTATCAAAGGTGTTGGTGGAACATTAACTGGTGAATAAGTGGTAAGAAAAATTCTCATAAATCTTTCACCAAAGTATGTTATTTGAGTCTCTTCTATTCAGGAACTGAGATCCATACCGAATAATACTATTACTTTTGATGCGTTGATTGGTAAGCTGACTGTATACACTTAAAATTGGCTTCATAAATTAATTAAATATTTAGTATTTAATTAATGTTTATTATTTATATTACTAATTAAATTATTTAATTTATTTAGTACATTCACTTACATTATTCTTCTTATCCTAAGTCTTCTAATTAGTCTTATTAAAGTAATTTAATTAATTATCCAATTTACAATCACTATATGACTAACTGCTTTAGTCCATCTCATAGACCTAGTCACTTGACACATCATCTTGGCTAAGATAATTAATTAATTTTAATTATTAACTATTCATATTTAACCTCACCCATGTGTCCTATTTTTAAGGACTATGTGGCCTCATAAGACTTGGTCTCATGACCACATGTCCTCTTTTAACTTAGCCAATATCACATTCCCTATCCCTTAGGAGCTTCTTTAGCCACCTCAAGGAGTCAAAGGTGATTCATGAGACAATTGTACCAAGATTCCTCATGAGGAAAATGTCTTCCCACCTTCTCAAGAATCTTTGTGAGACACTTGACATGTGTCTTTCCATTCCACCTTACACTCCCTTTTGTCAATGTAGGAGGAACATCTCTCCTATTCCTCCTCTCACATTCCAACTAAATTCATATTTCTCTCAACTCCTTCAACTAAGTCAATTTCATCCCTAGGATCTTCCATCTTTCAATCCCCACCCTTTGATCTTGCCACCTAGGCTTGAGGTCTTAAAAAATCTATAAAAGGAGTCTTCCTCTTCCTTTGAGAGCCTAATAGCAATAGTGAATTTGAGCATTTTGGAGCATTTAACAATCAAGCAATCAAATAATTTAGTATCATTTTGAGAATTTCCATATCATCCATATTCATCAAAACTTCCATCAACCATCATAGCATAAGGAGCATTCTAGATTTAAGCAGATTTCCACACTTTGAAAGCATCTTGGAAAAAAGAGCAGATTTGCAATTTTGAGAGCTCGCCAATTCAAGCATTCAAGGCTAGGAGGACAATGGAGATAAGCTAAATGGGTGAGTGAAGGTAAATTCTTGTTTTAGTTCATTTCTATTTGTAAATATTTATTGTGAATGCATTTTAGATAGATTTGGTAGCTAATTAGTGGTTAGTATTTCATTTCTAAGATAGTACTTATAATTTGCATACATTTTTGGTGCCCACTGTGGGGCCTACCCACAAATTTTAACAATCAAAAGTTGAGATTTCCATGTGTAGCATTTATATGAATTTTTCTATGCATCCATACCCGATATCGACACATACATTGAATCTTCTTGAGCATCCATTTTAGGTCATAATAGTCATCAGTTTCCATTTTATTCTATCTTCTTTCTATGCATACATTCATAACTTTTCCGCTTACATTCCATCTATCCGTGCATTCGGCAAAACTGTGCATGCATCCCACTATTTTGTGCATTTATTACCTATAGCTATGCATTTGTTTACTACTACACTTGTATTGACTATTCTTACACATTTATTAACTATATCTGTGCATTCATTTAGAAATACTATTTCATTTAATCTTTCATTGCATTTTTCATTTAGCTGACACTTTAACAATTTTTTGTTTCTATCATCTAGTACATAGACTATTTTATAGGATGTGTTGTTGAAGACCCCTCATAAATTACTCACAAATTTCCTTACAAGTTCCTTGGAAGAAAAGCAAGTTGTTAAGGAAAACTATAATCTTGTTTGGGCTTAAAATACAATATGCATTCTTTTTCATGTGTCTTCTTTAGTGTAGAATAAGTGTTTTTTGTGTCTTTTTGTTTAATCGCTTTGTAATCTACAAAAGCTATAACAACATATCCTCTCCCCTCACCTTTGTGGATCTTGGGTGTAAGAGAAACTATTATATCTTTTATAGGGCATTGTTTGGTACAAAAAGAGGTCCTCACCCCAAGGAATGACCCAACCGGTAATAGGATAAAGACAAGCCCTTCCAAACTGGTATATAAAAAATATCATTGTGATTAGTCTCACAATGGACAAGTGTGAATTAATTATGGCAACCAAAATATCCTCGAGTACCTATGTGGTACGTTAAAATTCCTACATTGTTAAGGTGTAAAAATCTTACTTTGAAAGGATTGGGAGAGTCCCCTTAATTGGGAATATGGATTGATCATAGCCACCTGAATGGATGCCCTTACTATATACTTTTGTTTTAGTGGCCAAAAAATTTCTATTTGTTGGCTCAAGGAGTCACCTAAGCTCGTGAAGACACCCCACATTACTCATAGTTCATAGTAGAGATAACAGTTCTTTGGGAAGTAATGACCCATTGAATTCATAACTTGGTGTGCTAGAGAAGTGAGTGCATTTTAAGGAGGATCATGTGCCTCCAAGTTCCTAAGCTATCCACTTTGGATAAGCGTGGCTGGATTTTATCCAAGTGAGGATTCAACAGATATTGTCCTTTCCAACCATAGGATTTATAAGCGTGTTTGTGAATTCATTCTAGTTTAATTTAGGAATAAATCATTTGCATCTTGCATGTGTGTGCATATGCATTTTCTTGCCAAGAAAACCAGAAAAGAACAAACAAAAGACAACAACCAAAATTATAAATTCCCAAAACTTTTCCATAAAAAATGAAAGTTTTTCCAAACTGTGCATACATATCATACAGCTGTGCAGACATTTTCTTTAGCTACACATATATATATGATCTCATGCATATACATTGTTTCGACGCATACATTAATTAGTCATGCATATTTGTTACTGCACATTCATCACATAGACTATTTGTACAGATCTTGAGCTATTTCAAAATACATTTTTAGATACCCATTTTTGTCTTCTTCCTAATTTTGGAAACTTTTGATATCTTCAGGATAGTATTACCCAGTTTGACCATCCTTTTCATAAATTCATCATCTTTTCATGTATCCATATCTTTCTAAATCAATTTCTTAGTGTTGATAATCACAATATAAACATAAGAATCTCTTTGTGAGTTTTACCTATTAGGATCTATCATCATTATCTACAAACTTAGATTTTATCCTTGACAGACTTTGTCATATCATAGCGAGCTCTATACCTCCTATAGAATTAGATTATCGATTATCAATTTCATTCAACACTTTAGGAATTATTTCACATATTTCTATCTATCTAATATCCAACATACATATCAAAACTTTCATTCCATTTCATCTTTCACCTTTTTATGGTTCAAACGAGATCACAAAAATTGAAGGAACCTATGAATCTAGAGTCCCAAGACAAAATAGAAGGAACTAGTAATGATGAAAATCCTTTGTCCAAATTCTCTACTAGAGATATAATTTTTACAACTAAGGAGAACCAACAGATCAAGAATTAAAAGAATCCATGCAAGATCCTAGATTTCATAAAGTCATGGAAAGAATTTTAGACATGGCCAAGGAGAAATACTTCCTCATGCTTTCTCATCAAGGATTCAAATTACCAATTGATTTTGATTTCTCCCTTCTTAAGGAACCACCTATAACAAATGATCAAGAAAAACCTAGTGGTTCCCAAGAAAAACATGCTCATGAAGCTATGAGAGACAAACAACCTAGTAGTTCTCACGATACACAAGGACCTAATATATATTTGGACCTTGTCTTACAACAAATCCAGATGCTTCAATGGTAGATTCATGACATCCAAACTGGATCTCCTACAAAGAGATATTCCTTAGATGATATATATCCTTATCCTTTTGATAAGCATCTATAAATGATTCCATTCCCTCCTCACTTTGAGGTGCCTAAATTTGATAAATACAAAGGGAATTCAGATCATCAAGACCACATACATGAGTTTTGTGCTACTTGTATTGAAGTATCTCAGAATTAAACCTATCTTATGAGATTATTCCGACGTAGCTTAGGAGGAAAAGCTATGGAATGGTTATCTAAATTACCACCAGGAATCAAATTATTCAATGAGCTAATTGATAAATTTGTGACCCATTATTCATATAAAATTAGGCATGAGGTCACTATGCTCAATATTTTCAATGCACAAAAAAAGAATGGAGAAACCTTTCCTTACTCTTTTGCAAAGATGGCGTTAACTATTTGCCAAATATCCATGAACAATTCTTGAAAAAGAAAAGATGGATATTTTTGTGTACAACCTTACACTAGAAATGAGCTATATATTTCAATTACAATGTCCCCCTAATTTTAACAAGCTCATTGAGAATGGAGTCATGATTGAGGAAACTATGGTTTGAAAAGGTGAGATTAGACTCTACAGTAAAGATAATCTTGGATCCTCAAGTTCTAATAATAATAATTCCAATAACAACAACAATGATAAATTAAAGTTTTAGAATAAAAACAAGAATATTTTCAATGGTGGAATTGTTGATAATCGACATGTCAAAACAACACAACTTGTCCCAAATATTGAAAGTAAGGCTAATGCTATTCAACCTACTTAGAGAAATCAAAACACATCACATAATCCCAACAATAATTCATCAAATTTGAGGTTACCTTTTATGCCTCAAAGAAGAAATTTTATTCCTTTACGTGAGTCTCTTGAATATGATTTAAGGAAATTGATCACAAAGAAACTCATTGTACTTCCTGATATTAGAGACTATGAACCAAGAGTGAAACCATCTTGGTGGAACAATTATGATTATTGTGAGTTTCATAGAGGTAAAGGACATAAAACCAATGAATGCGAGAGACTCAAACATGTAATTCAAGAATTTATAGAAAGTTGTGAGATAAGTGTTGATGGACATACCTCAAATGAGTCACATACGACTTTTAAAGATCCACTTCCTGAACATGAGAAAGGGATCTCTTCCAATACTAAGATTGACAACCAAACCAACTACAATATGACATCTTATATGCATGTTAACTATATCTCATAGTGTGATCCTTCTCAATATTATGCCAATGTGATTACTATCAAAGAAAATAAAGACAATAAACCATTTAATGTTTTAACTCAAGCTAAATCAAAAGTTACTTTACAAGGTGTCTCATCTAAGCCCTCCACTTCACAAAATAAGTCTTCCTATGTGCCAAATGTCTCAAATCAATACAATATTTTGGATCAATTAATGAAAAATCTTGCCCAAATATCCATATTAGATCTTTTACGCTTGTCACCATCTCATAAAGATATTCTTGAAAAAGATATACTAGATACTCATGTCCCAATTAATCTAGATCAAGCTCAATTCCAAGCTATGATGGGACATTTAACTACTCCACATTTTCTATCTTTTACCAAGCATGGTGATCTAGCCATTAACCAACTACATAATGCTCCACTTCATATTGAATTCCTTTTCCATAACCATAAGATCAAAAGAGTTCTCATAGATGGAGGAGCTTGCTTGAATGCACTTTAAAACTAGTCATTTCATTGGGATTTTCTAAAAATGTTGTAGATCCAAAGAATAAAATTCCAATTAAGGCTTATGATAAAGAGGATAGGTCATCCAAGGGTTCTATGGTTCTACCTATCAGAGTGGGTCCTGTAATTAAATATGTTCTTTGCAAAGTACTTGATATCAAAATTGCATATAATATTCTTTTGAGATAGCCCTGGATTCATTCTATGCAAGTTGTACCTTCAAATTACCATCAGTGTTTGAAATTTCCTTACAATGACCAAGAAATAACCATCAAAGGTGATCCCAATTGTTTTCAATATTGTAACACTATGAAGGTTTCTCCTGAATCTTTTGTACCATACAATCATTTTGTATCTTCTACAATAAAAAATACTGATCCTAGTAATATAGCATGGACATCCAAATCTATTGATATTAAGGTGGCCTTAAAAGAACAAAGCATGGGGGAATATACTTTGGGGAAAACATTTTGTATAACAGAATTACCATTTTCTCCTAAGTCATATGGAAAATCTTTAATTACCAAACAACAATTAGATTCTCCTCCTACAATTATTTTTGGCACTTTTATAAGTGGGGGCACTATATCCAAGGAAGTAGCTAAGAGAAATGTCAGTCACTCACTTTATAAAGAAAAAAATGAGGAGGATGTAAAACATGAATATGTATCACTCGATGTATATGGTAAGGGATACACTTTATTAAAAATGATGGGATATGAAGGCAGTGGACCTGTGGGATTGCAAAGAGAAGGTGTCATAAAACCAATTTTGAAAAATCTAAACTACTAGAGAGATACTACAAGGTTGGGCTATAAAGAAGAAGGAACATATGAACATAAAGGAAAACAAAAGGTTACATCTCCAATTATCAAAAAAGTTACTGATACCTCTAGATTGGGATTTTGAAAAGATGGAATGTGCGTGGATAAGGAAAAACAAAGAATAGCAACAAAACTTATTGATAGGATTAGGGATAATCAAGGCCATAGTGATGATACTAAGTCTAATGATTATGAATGTGATTCATTATCTAACTATAGTGAAGAGATAGGAATCAATGTAATTCATACCTATAGTGACACTTACCATGAGGGGGAGAGATCAAGGATGGAATCATTAGAATTAATCCCATATCATACTACTCGTAACAATCATGAGGAAAGAGAGAATCATCTTGTGAGAAACAATTCGAATGAGAGTATGGAAATAGACCTTGTCGATACTTTCATAAACCTTGATAATTTTTCTATCAATACCATTATCATCTTTGAGATTGACCCAAATGATCCATTACCTCTTGTCCATCCCAAAATCATAGATTGGGATTCTCCTAATAATCCTGAACTTGACATTTTTCATAATGATGATGCAATCATTAGTTATCTTGGAATCAGGGATCATCTACCACCAGGGGATCATAATTTAGGATTCCTTATTGAACTTAATGATATGGCTTATTTTGGAGAGGGTTCCAATCCTTTCAATTGTAAAATTGTAAAAATAATAAATCGATCTAATGGTGAAAACCACTCTATGGCAGTATTAGATCTGAAAAAAAGAAGTAAAAATCAAAGATACATCTGAGGGTGAAAAAATTTATGACGCCCCTAAGGATGGAAGGTTTGATACTCTCCCCAATTATCTTTATTAGGAGAAACCAAAAATACTCATTGAACCAACAATGCCTCTCAACATTGGAATTGAGGAATCCAAGCGTCTTCTTCAAGTAGTTGCCTCTTTAACAAATTCAGAAAGGGAATTTTTTTTACAATTTTTCAAGGAAAACCAAATAAACTTTATTTGGTCTTGTGTCAACATGCCAGGTTTAGATCCTAATCTTATCATGCATCATCTATCTATTGCACCAGGGATAAAGCTAGTAAAATATAAAATTAGAAAGATGCATCCACATATTGCACTCCTGGTTAAAGAAGAACTGAAGAAACTTTTGGATGTTGGATTCGTTAGAGATATTGATTATGCTAAGTGGATTTAAAATATTTTACCCATATCAAAGCCTTACAAGTCTATCTAAATATGCATAGATTTATAGGATCTAAACAAGGCTTGTCCTAAGGATGATTTTCCGTTGCCTATTATTGATATCATAGTTGATTTGATAGTTGGTCGTGGATTGTTATCCTTAATGGATGAGTTTTCAAGATATTAATAGATCAAGATTGCCCCAAAAGACCAAGAGAAGACTTCTTTTACATGTCCTTTGGGAGCATATTGTTGGAATGTCATGACTTTTGGGCTCAAGAATGATAGATAAACTTATTAGAGAGAAATGACCACTATCTTCCATGATATGATGCATACTATAATGGAAGGGCATGTAGATGATATCCTTGAAAATTCTAAAATAAGAGAAGGTCATTTGAGAGTGCTAGATAAGATATTCACCCATATGGAAAAGTATAAGATCATACTTAATTCTAAGAAATGTGTATTTGGGGTTACATCTAGAAAATTGTTGGGGTATATTGTTTCAGCTAAGGGCATAGAGGTTGATCCTAAGAAAGTCAAAGAAATTATGGACATGTCCTCCCCTAAAAATGTTAGTTAGTTAAGATCATTGCAAGGATGGCTCTAATCAATTAGAATATTTGTATCCCAACTGGCATATAGAAGTCATACTTTTCAACATCTACTACATAAAGATATATCATGTTAGTAGGATGATAAGTGTGAAGAAGTGTTTGATAAGATAAAGAAATATTTGGCTAATCCACCTACTCTCATGTCACCAATTCTTGGAAAACTAATTTTTCTCTATATTTCAGCAACTGAAGTTTGTTTAGGTACTCTCCTAGCACAACAAGATTGAGATGGGAAAGAAAAGGCTATATATTATATCAGTCGCACTCTAGTTGGATATGAGCTCAACTATTCACCAATTGAGCATGGATGTTTGGCCATGGTATTTGCCTCACAAAAATGGTGGCATTACATGTTATCTCATTCTATCAAGCTCATTGAGAAAATAGATCCTTTGAAATATCTTCTGAGAAAGACAACATTAACATGAAGATTGGCTAAGTGGGTTATGCTCCTTAGTGAATATGACATCAAGTATGTAGATGGGAAGGATATTAAAGGGAAATTCATTTCAGATCAATTAGCTGAAGCACCATTAACTGATGATCATCCTATATAGACTAAGTTCCTAGATGCAGACATTTTGATGTTATCCACACAAGCATAGAAGTTATATTTTGATGGGTCATATACTCAACATGGTTCAGGAGCTAGAGTGTTATTTGTTACACCACAAGGATGCACAATACCAAAGTCTTACAAGCTACTCTTTCCTTGCACAAATAATATGGCTAAATATGAGGCATTGTTGATAGGACTTAAGATGGCTTTGCAATGGAAAGTTATAGGATTGAATATCTCTGATGATTATTAGACCAAAGATGATAATTTATTTCCATGTAAATGTATGGTAGATGACTTTAAACAATATTTTTCTATAATCACCTTTGAAAAAATACCGAGACAAGATAACAAGGCTGTAGATGCCATGGCTACAATTGCTTCTCTTCTTGATATGGAAGATACAAAAGACCATTTTGAGTTCTTAGTGGTACCTTTGACTTATCATGTGTATGATGATCCTGATACAAGCATAATATATCATATCATTGGAGAATAATCTCCAACTTATAGGAAGATATATACCTATCTTAAAGACAATACCATTCCTTCCAATTTATCTAGAAACCAAAAGCACACCTTTCTCTTCCAAGCCTCCTATTATATCATAATTTTTGACACCTTGTATCGACAAGGTTTGGACGAGGCTCTCTTACAATATATTGAAGATGGTGAAGCTGAAACTTCCTTACGAGATGTACATGAGGCTATTTATGGAAGACATTCGAGTGGTCCTTTCTTGGATAAGAAGCTCATGTGTATGGGTTACTATTGGCCCGCCATAGAGGTAGATTCCTTTTAATTTTATAGAAAATGTAAGAAGTGTCAGATTCATGGGAATCTTATTCATGCACCCACACAGTAGCTCCATCCTTTTACAACCATATTTCCTTTTATTAGTGGGGACTTGACCTTGTGGGTGCAATTAACCCTCCATCTTCCAATCACCATAAATACATTATCACTACAACTGAGTATTTTACTAAGTGGATTGCAGATGTTCCATTGATCACTACCACTGGCTAACAAATATCCATGTTTAACCTTCATTATATCATTTATAGATATGGTACCCCTATGCATCTTATCACTGATGATGCAAAACAATTCCAAAATCAAGATATGGATGAATTTTGCAAAAAAAATCCACATCACTCATCATTATTCCACCATCTACTACCTTGAAGGAAACAGTGAAGTTGAGGTGTCTAATAAAACCATTGTTAAAATACTTTAGAATATTGTTAATGACTGATGAAGGGTGCTCCCCTTAATACCACAAACACATAACATAAACAAAGAAACAACAACAATTTGTAAGAACAGAAAATGAGCTTCTTATTATCTCCACAAATGGGGAATTACAAATTTTAGAATTACAATATGCAAAGCTACATGGACATTTTCCCTTACAATATTATGTAGGACAAAGCCTCGAATCATTACCCAGATCTACCCAGAACTGCCCTAGACAACACTACAAGCCTTTCTTATATAGGCAATTTCCACCGCCCGAGAAGGTTCTAAAAATTTAGCCCTTAAGGCCGACTATCCTAACAATTATTTTATTTTCACAATTATTACAATAGGGTTGGCTCAAAATAATTACAAAATATGCTTTTAGGTACCCCAACTTCCAGGGGCCATAACTTTCTAACCGTAGCTCCGTTTGGCTATTATAACCACTTTTCAGAAATGGCAAGACCTGATCTATAGTTCCTGACTTGCACAATCTCCAATCAGCTGGGGGTCGATTGCAATCCAAAGCCTCTAAGGCCTTCAAAATTGACCTGAAAGATTTTGTACCCAAAAACCTCAATAACTTCATTGATACAGATGATATGATGATAAAACTCAACTAGTAGGCTAATATGACTAAGATGAACCTCCACCTGTGAAATCAGAACATTCCGAGGTCGTATGACCAACTTACTAATAATAGCAAGTTTCCATAAATAGAAGCTCTACACAAGATAGCCCTTATTGAAAGGAAACCAGAAATATTTTTGGGTGATGCAAGATTGCTCTTACACCCAAGATGCTCCTGCATCAGACACCCGGGGTAATTTGAGAAGTGACCCTGTCACGTCTTAGGTGTGAAGAGGAAAACCATGACAGTTAACCTCCTCCCTTGTCAGCCATGATGAATCTTCAATAGGTCATCCCTTCTATTTGACTAGATATTCTTCATATGTTTTGATCCTTGTGCTTCTGCCAACACGACTATCCAGTATATCCTCAATCTCCTTGGTAGCTGAACTAGTTGCTGGAATACTCCACTGTGCTTCTGTGATCTCATCTTCAACACCCCCTTCATGATACTCTATCAAATCTGAAATGTTAAATACTGGTGAAATATTCAGCTTAGTAGGCAATTATACTTCATAGGCATTTCTTGAATCATGCTTCTTCAGCATCTTACATGGCCCAAACTTCTTCATTTTCAGCTTGTTATATGTACCAACTAGAAATCTCTCCTTCTGCAAATGAACCATGACTTCATCCCCAACTTGAAATTCCTTATGCCTCCTTTTTTCATCTGCCTTAGCCTTATATTGCACATTCATCTTGGTAATGTGCTTCCTCACCTCCTCATGGATGTTCTTCAGATGTTCTACAAAATCCTCAGCTTCAACACTACTTATTTCTCTTTTATCTATCTTTCTCAACTTAGATGCATTTTTGGGACTACTTCCATATACAATCTGGAATGGTGATTTACCAGTGCTCCTGTTGACATAATTATTGTATGAAAATTCCACCTATGGTAAAATAAAATCCCATCGTGTTGACTTATCTCCAACCAAACATCTCAGAAAATTCCCCAAACTCCTATTCACTGCCTCTATCTATCCATCAGTCTATGGATGATGTGATGAACTAAACTTCAAATCTATTTTTAACTTCTTCCACAATGTACGCCAAAAATATCCAACAAACTTAGTGTCTCGATATGAAACTATGCTCTTTGACAAACCATGTAGTCTCACCACTTCTTTGAAAAATAATTCTACTACATGAACTGCATCATTAGTCTTCTTGCAGGGAATAAAATGTGTCATCTTTGAAAATATGTCAACTACCACAAAAATTGAATCATGTCCCCACTGAGTCCTTGGAAAACCAAGAACAAAATCCATACTGATATCCTCCCAAGGCTTTTTTGGTATAGGTAATGGTTGATACAACCCTGTATTCTTCTTTACTCCCTTTGCCATCTGACATACTCTACAACTTTGTACAAAATTCTTGACATCTTGCTGCAATTGTGACCAATAATAATTATCACTAACCAAAGCAAGGGTTTTATCACGACCAAAATGTCCAGCCAATCCTCCACTATGCTTCTCCTTGATGAGATTCTCCCTCATAGAACTTCATGGAATGCACAACTGACTCCCTCTGAATAGCATATCATCCTGAATGATGAATTCCAACCACTTCGTTCTGTCTAGAGTAATAGGTTCTTTACAAGCTTTCCAAGCTTCACCAAAATCAGGATCCTCTAGATATAAACTCTTGAGTTCCTTGAACCCAACCACCTCAATCTACATATTTGTCAGCAATAGTTGCCTTCTGCTAAGTGCATCTGCAACCTTGTTAGACTTTCCACTCCCATGTTTCAAAACAAATGTATAACTTTGCAAAAACTCAACCCATTTTAAATGCCTTTGATTCAACTTTCCTTGACTATTCAAATATTGCAAAGCGTGATCATTAGTATACAAAACAAAATCCTTAGGAAGAAGATAGTGTCTCCACTTCTACAATACCTGAACTATAACATAAAATTCCTGATCATAAACATAATATTTTCTCTTGGCATCAATCAACTTCTCACTGAAATAAAAAATAGGTTTACCTTCTTGGCTCATAACAACTCCTATTGCAATACCACTAGCATCATAGTCTACTTGAAACACCTTATTAAAATTTGGAAGTGCTAAAACAAGTTGTTTTGTAACTTTTCATTTCAATAGTTTAAAATTCTTATCTGCCCCAGTAGTCCACTTAAACTCTTTTCTATCTCCTCTCATTGTTTCAATCAAGGGTCCACAAATACGGCTAAAACTCCTGATAAATTTTCTGTAAAAGCTAGCCAAACCATGAAAAGATATTACCTCAGTAGCACTCCTTGGAGTAGGCCATTCAAGGATAGCTTGCACTTTCTCTGGGTCTATTTTTAGACCTTCTCCTAAAACTACAAATCCCAGATACACTAACTCTTTCTTCACAAAACTATACTTCTTCAAATTTATCAACAATTTCTCTTCCCTTAATTTCTCAAACACCATACCAATATGCATCATATGCTCCTCCAATATCTTACTAAAGATCAAAATATCATCTAGGTAAACAATGACAAACTTACCCATAAATTATTTCAAAACCTCATTCATGAGCCACATGAAAGTGCTCGGTGCATTGGTTAGCCCAAAATGCATGACTAACCACTCATATAGTCCTTCCTTTGTCTTGAAAGAAGTCTTCCATTCATCTCCTTCTCTGATCTGAATCTGATGATATCCACTCTTCAGATCTATCTTTGAGAAATATACAGATCCACTCAAACAGTCCATAATATCATCCATCCTTGGCAAAGGAAACCTATACTTGATTGTGATCTTGTTTATTGCCTTGGAATCTATACACATCCTCCATTCTCTATTCTTCTTTGGTGCTAATACTGCTGGTACAACAAATGGACTCAGACTCTCCCAAATCAACCCCTTCTGCAACAACTCATGTACTTGTCTGTTCAAATCTTCACTTTTTGTAGGTGTCATTCTGTGTGCTACCTTATTTGGAAAATTGGCTAATGAATCAAGTCCATTTGATGAATGATCTTCCTACATCCTCCATTCTCTATTCTTCTTTGGTGCTAATACTGCTGGTACAAAAAATGGACTCAGACTCTCCCAAATCAACCCCTTCTGCAACAACTCATGTACTTGTCTGTTCAAATCTTCACTTTTTGTAGGTGTCATTCTGTGTGCTACCTTATTTGGAAAATTGGCTCCTAGAATCAAGTCCATTTGATGAATGATCTTCCTTATTGGTGGTAATCCATCGGGTACATTATCAGATACAATATCCTGAAACTCATTCAACAAATCTACAACTTCTATAGGTACATCTTCTACTTCTGCTTTACTAGCTTTTGGAATTAAAGAAAAACACATATGCTCATGCCTCATACCATCTAGGAACTTTCTTCCATCAACAAAAGTTATTCTTGCATTACCACATACCTTTTCTTCTGTGTCCTTCAATGGCTTTAGCTTATGTCACACTCCATCCTTTGTCAAGGAATAGGTATTTTCATGACCATCATGTACAACACGTCTGTCAAATTACCATGGTCTACCCAATAGCATATGACATGGATCCATAGGTATGATATCACATAGTACCTCATCATAGTATCTACTAATCTTGAACTTTACTAGGCACTGTTCACTAACCATGACCTTGTGGTCATCCTACACCCAAGAAATTCGATATGGATGTGGGTGTTTTTGCCTCTTGAGCTTCAACTTTGTGACCATCTCTTCTGACACCAAATTTTTAGTGCTTCCGCTATCGATAATCACATCATAGCATTTATCTTCACACTTGCATCTAGTGCAAAACAAACTCCTCCTTTACTCAAGTTCATTCTCACCAATCAGCAGGACTCTTCTGTTAATCAACATTTATCCTCTTTTAGCATGTTGAGAATGTGATGATCTAGCATCTTCATCTACATGTGCAACTCTAGCCTGGCCTTTAGTTCTCTTATATGTCCTTCCTTGGCATTGAGGACATTTATATGCCCTATGAACTTCTTCTCCATAGTGAAAACATGTTCCACGGAAGCCTCCTCTTCCTGATCCTTGTCCTCTTCCTCTTCCTCTCTGATCTCTATTATTCTGATCATGGAAATGATTGAAATTATTTCCTCTCTGATTTTGACTACTACTGGCCTCATCCTTCTTTTTCAGATCTTCATTTTAGCTTCCATATGACCATCCACTGGATCTTCCACCATGACCTCTTCCACTTTGTCTGCTCTCAAACTTCTTGTTCAAATTTTCCTCTACTTTTAGAGAAAACTGGTATGCCTCTTCAATACTATTCATTCAAACCAAATTCAACTCCTCCTAAATTCTTGGCCTTAACCCATTAAGGTAATGTGCAACCTTCTCCTTATCATCTTCTGCATGTCCTATTCTAATGAGGATTCGATAGAACTCCTCTGTATACTCTTGGACAAATCTGCCTGCTTGCTTCAAACCTTGCATTTTCTTCAGTAGGTCAAGATCATAATCAACAAGAATGAACTATCGCTTCAATTTATCCACCATCTAATCCCATCTTGTGATTTTATCCTTTCCTCTTCTATTTCACTCCAACTAAATCTCTTGCCACCAGATCTTTGCATGGCCCTTCAGTTTGGCCTTCGCAAACTTGACCGGATCAGGATCTTTGATTTCTTCATACTCAAAATATTCTTCTAATTCATTGATCCAATCGATCAAATCCTCTGGGCTAAGATTTCCTAAAAATGTAGGAACCTCAATCTTAGGTCTTTTCCCGATCTTGGAAATGGTCCAAAAAAGCCTTTCTTCCTCTTGGTTCAGAATTTCACCTTCTCCTTCCTGATCAAAATTTTCTTCTTCATCTTCATCCTTGCTTTCATCTCTGACATTAAGATTCATTCCTGTACAAATATCTTCTTGCAATGCTCACCACTTGTCTCTACAGACCTCTAACCTCAGGTGTCACAGCACCAGCTCTTCCACCATGTTCCCTTTGTGGAGGCATTTTTGTGCTTATCGTTGAAACCCTAAACCATGATCCTGGTGCAAACTACCTCATAGTTGATGATCTATCTACACACTCAGGAACTCCCGCTCTGATACCACTTGATGAAGGATGGCCCCCCTAATACCACAAAAATATAACAGAAATAAAGAAACAACAACAATTTGCAAGAACAGAAAATGGGCTTCTTATTATCTCCACAAATGTGGAATTACAAATTTTAGAATTACAATATGCAAAGTCACATGGGCATTTTCCTTTACAATATTATGTAGGACAAAGCCTCAAATCATTACCCAGATCTACCCAGAACTGCCCTAGACAACACTACGGGCCTTTCTTATATAGGAAATTTCTACCACCCAAGAAGGTTCCAGAAATTTAGCCCTTAAGGCCGACTATCCTAACAATTATTTTATTTTCACAATTATTACAATAGGGTCAGCTCAAAATAATTACAAAATATGCTTTTAGGTACCCCAACTTCCAGAGGCCATAACTTTCTAACCATAGCTCTATGTGGCTATTATAACCACTTTTTGGAAATGGCAGGACCCTATCTACAGTGCCTGACTCGTGCAAGCTCCAGTCAGCCGGGGGTCGATCGCGATTCAAAGCCTCTAAGGCCTTCAAAATTGACTTGAAATATTTCATACCCAAAAACCTCAATAACTTCACTGATACAGATGATATGATGATGAAACTCAACTAATAGGCTGATATGACTAAGATGAAGCTCTACCCATGAAATCAGAACATTCTGAGATTGTATGACCAATATACTAATAAAAGTAAGTTTCCATAAATAGCAGCTTTGCATAAGATAGCCCTTATTGAAAGGAAACTAGAAATATTTTTGGGTGATGCAAGATTGCTCTTATACCCAGGATGCTCCTACATCAATGACGTTGGTTGTAACTGACATATCTAATTAAATCCCATCCAATGGGCATACTTCACATCCATTCTTACTCCCACTGGAGCCATGCCATACTCTTTGTTCTATGGCTCTGAAGTTATCCTACCCGTCGAGGTCCAGTTACCCTCTCTACGCATATCATTAAGAGATCTAATTCCTGATGAGGAATATAGAGTATAAGGGTTGCAAGAGCTGGAATTGTTAGTGAGAGAAAACAAAGAGCCTTTGATCATTTGAAGGTTTATCAATAAAGAATTTCTAGACAATATAATAGTAAAGTGAAGCCACAAGAGTTTTAAGTGCGTGATTAGTTCTCAAAGAAAATCCCAAAAATTAGTAGCACTGTGAGAAGAAAGGGAAGTTTGAACCCAATTGGTTGGGTCCTTTTGTGATTACTATCACTTATGGATTGGGAGCTTATCAGTTATCTACACCCGAAGGTGAGTTGTTGGATGAACGTCTCAACAATATGCATCTTAATAAATTCTATGCTTAAAATCCAAAATGAAAGGATAGAAAATACAAAAAAAAAAAAAAATCAAAATCAAAATCAAAAGAAACTGAAATAAAGACAAGTGGTGAACATCTAGAAACAAGTTCTATTTGTGACAAGTTAGCTCTTCTATCTATTAAGATTCTTCTAGCTTTCCACTCTCTGTATATATCCATAATAAATATCGTAGCCTACATCATCCATTTCAAATTGTATATACCCATAATAAAAATACCATTAGAGCTTGGTCTTGTACTTAATCTTTTGTCTTATCACGTGTCTTTCTCCATCCATAATAAATTAGTCTGTTACCTACCTGGGGGAATGTCCTCAACCTACTTTTGGAAGTGGATCTTTGATAGTCGTGACTCACAAAGGATAACAATGGAGTGTGTTTCACTCACCAGACAAAAAAACACAATCAAATTGCATCTTACAATGATATCTTGATTATGATTCTTGACTTGTGATATATCTACCAAACATAATTTCTTACCTACACATTCAACTTATTCAACATAATCATACTAAATTGAAACATTATCAAAGATATTTTGGCAAGAAATGTGTATTCATGGAAAATATATGTGTGATTATTATAGGTTATGCATTGATCCTTTGATTTCACTGTTATCATGTTTCCTATGCTATTCTGGGATGTCCTTGGCATGATTTAATCACTTCTATATGTCATTGACTAGAGTATTTGGGATGGGGCATGATATTTTTCTTAGATTGCTATTTGTGGGATATTTTACAATGAGGTTGAATGAACAAGTGATTGGGGGTGTCAATGCATAAGTGCCTTCATATATTTAATAAGCATCCAATCATACAATTGATATTGTTATGAAAATGCTATTAATAATGACGCACCACACATCCCTCGACTCCAAATATTTGTTCCTTGATGGAGGGCAGAATATTCCTTGTTGGTTCATGCAAGTGAAACTCAGGTCATCTCGGTTCAATTATACTTAGATGCTTGTCAAGCTTGCTATACTAAAATCCATGTAAGAAGTGCTTAGGTCATCCTGGTTTAATTATACCATGCTGCTTGCATTTTCTTGCAATAATAAACAGCTCAATGATGATAAAAAAATCATGTTACTGTAATTCAAGATGCTTTCAAAAGTTGTGGAGATATGCATTTGTCATTATAACTTTGCATTCATAAGTTCTTTTGCATATTTTATGGTGTCACATTCTCTTAGATTATTTTTCCAAAGTTCTCCTTTTATAGAGTTTTGTAAGGTTTCTTAAATTCTTAGCTTATCCTTTCAATTTTGTCCATTCTTCTAGTGTTGAACGAATTGTTATTATTTTCAGGACATTAGACATCATCACACATATTATACATTTCATATAGTTAATGTTAATTATTCATTTAATTTATCCCATTATCATTATTTATCATTTGTCTATTTTCATGTATCATGATCAATTTAGTTTTATCATATCAATATATATTATTACATTAATCATTTAGCATTTTCCATTTATAAATATCCATTTGCATTTAATGATAAGTGTGTATGCATTTTTATTTCATTATTTTGTATCATTATCTAGCTCATTCATTATGTACATATACATCATCTAGGCTATATTCCACAAAATCATCATTAATTATATATATCACATTAGAATGTATTTCATTAAGTAAAGAAATGTAAATACCATAGCATCATCTAACTATTCACATCCGATCCATATATATGCATGAGACAAATAAAATATAACCATCATAAATATTTAGAATCATTATCATCTAGAATCATAGCATGTAGAATCATTAATCATATGAATATATAAATCTGCATAAACATATATCATCAATCCTGCAAGTGTCAGTATCCATATCATATAAATATAAAACTACATGTATGACAATGTCCATGTATAAAAGTCCATCATATAAAGTCCATGTATTATAACAATGATAAAAAGTTAGATATCTAATGTCCAATGATATATCTCAAATAACAAAGTGTCCATCAAGTCTAAATACATAATGATACAAAATACAAATCAATAGTGTATACAAAGTTGTCCAAGCTCCACTACCACTTGACTCAATATGTCTTTGCCTCCGTGTAGATATGGAAGGCCCAACTATATCTATATCCCCTAACCCTTCCTGTGGTCTCAGAGGTCGTGAAGCTGCCCCCCCACTGTCCTCTAGTGCCTGCTAGTATACTACAGTCTTCACCACATCTGAGCTCTCTCAGAAGCTCCCTATCCACTGATCTATAGGTATCACCTACTTGTATGTATCCTTCCAGTAGGTGATCACCCTACCAACTCTCAGCATCAATCACAAACTATCTACATGTAGCCCTAAAGACTTTTTAGTCTCCATATCATCTAGTAAAGTGTCAACCTCTTACAATATCTCTATAACTATGTCCCGCTCTCTCCTCACCACTGCCAACTCCCCTCTATCCTCTCTACCCATCTCTCGAGCTCTAGGAATCAATATTCTTGTACATGTGTTAGTTCTAGTCTGACTAGTAATGCATCTATGCCTATATTCGTCCTCCTCCTCCTGTAGATCCCTTTGTATAAATGGGTCCTCACCCCTAATCTCCATGCCTATGGGCTCATCCTATACAACTATATCTGACATATGCTCATCTTGTATGACTATGTCAGGCATCTGCTCATCCCATGTGACCTCATCTCTCAAAACATCCTATACTTATACATCTTCTTGTATCGGTACATCTTCCTGTACATGTGCTAGGAGAGGCCTAGGTGCCTCTCCATCTCCCAAACCTTATTAGGGTACTGTATCATCTTAAAATGGAAGCACTTCCATGCTAAGAGACTTTAGCCCTCCAAGTAAGTGGTCTAGGGTCATGTCAAGCACCTTGATTGGGTCTTTGCATGGATCTGGCTATTTCCCCTTGTTTTACTTCTCTCTCCCTGTTTCCAGCGTCATTTCTGGCAACTTTCTTTGAGAATCTAAAGATCTTGACTTTCTAGGTCAAAGATGACCTGATGGGTCAAGGATGACCTAGTCCTTGATCTAGGTCAAGGATGACCTCATCCCTGACGTAGGGAAGAGACTACCTCATCCCTGACCCTAGGTCCAATTTTCAAATTCTAGAAGTTTCGAGATGTCAGGTTTCGAAAAGTTTTATTTTCCCGCTTTTGGGTCAGCTGTTTTGGATTTCGGAATGGTAAACCCTTTAATTGCATTTAATCTAGGTCCATTTCTATGGGTTAAGGTTAATTGGGATTTAATTCTCCAATGTCAGCCTTCTCTAGAAGTTTGTGCCCTATATCACTATAAAAGGAAGTCTTCCTCTCTCGTTTTCTACATCTCACATCCATTTGTTCATCAAGCATTCTCAATGAGAAATTGGTGATCAAGCAAGAAGACAAGGATGACCTTGCCCCATTATCTGGGTCAAGGATGACTTGCTTCCAGAAAGACAAAAGTTTTCTCAATTTTCTCTATCTCAGCATTTCCAGTCTGGAGCAGGTTGCAGAATTTCTTGAAACTGTGCACAGACATCAGAAAATAGTGATTTCTTCATCAACCTTCTTTAGAGATAAGTATTTTTGTTTCATTTAGTTTGTATGTCCACAACATTTTCCATCATACACCCTATCTATTCATATTTCCCTATCCATCCATACACAATCTCTATCCATAGTGGTGAACCTATTTTTATGACTATTCATTTTGGTGAACCCGACGTACTTACCCCTTTTCTTTTGTGGATTTAGATGCTCTATTGTTTTTAGTGTTAGGTCTTTTCTTGCATTAAGATTAGATCTAGTTTATGCTCTTGCATTTTAAGATTGTTAAGATGCTTTGGTGTGTGGTCATGATCCTTATTACCCTTCTTTTAGCATCTCTTTATTATACCTATGATGTTTATGAGAGTATCATTCACTTCATTATGTTGATGATCCTTCGTTTTGCACTTGCTTATGCTTTTGTGAAATTGACTAATACTAGTCTTCCTACTTTCAAGACTTTCATTAAAGATTTATGTGGTAGCCTTATTACTCTTTTGGATTATGTGAAGAATTTGGTAGATGATGCACCATCTCCTCATCTTCCTAATCCTATCATTCCTAATTTGATTCCTAATCCTAATCTTCCTATTCCTAATCTGATGACTAATTCTCCATCTGCTATCCCTAGTTATTCTCATACTTACGATGGGATTCAAGCTATAGTCTAGGATGCAGATGTGTAAGAATTATTTGATTTACCTTCTCCTCTAATTCATGATGATATTAAAGGAAAGGGTAATGAAACTTCTTCAAAACCTATTATTCCACCTTATAGTACCTTTACTCATGAGCATGATAAACAATCACCTCATGTAGAAACTTTACATGATATGTACACTACTAGATATAATATGATAACTAAACAAGGTTATAGAGGTTTAGGGCTTGGAGTTAATGAGCATGGTATCAAGTTTCCAGTTCATATACCCCCTAAATAGAATTTGCATGGTGTTGGTTGTTCACAATCTCAAGTCAAGGTAGGTGATGTTGATCATTGTCCTCCTGTTCATATTCTTCTCCCTACACCCACTGTAGATAACACTGATACTCGTCAAGATGTAGCTAAAAAGGTGTATGTTCAATTAATGAATTCCAAAAAAGAAATTATTAAACCTATACCAAAAAATGCTTTACCCAAGTACAAATGTCCTTTTCATTATAGTAATACACATTTACTTGATGATTGTAAATATTTCAAGTTATATGTTAGGGAAAGAGCTGCTTTAGGAATTATATCTCACTCTCGTGAAGTTTTACAATTCCTTCATAATTTTGATATAGGGGATTCCCCTCGTTCTGATATAATATAGATTTCTTCTCCTCTTGTCTCTGGACTAGGGGGAAAGAGGTGTATTTCCATCCATTCTCCTAGGATCCATTAGACTTTTTACTAGGCTTAATTGATATTCTTTCTATCCTATCTCTCTATGGTTTTGTATTATGTTGATAATCATCCATAGATCCTATTTAAGATATCTTTTCTAAGACATTTTTTTTGCAAAGGTATCCCTTGCCTTCATCCCTGGGGGGAAAGGTTCTTCCTTCTTTCTCTTTGTCTAGGGATTTGCTTCCCTTAGCTTAGTGGTATTTATTTATATTGCAATATTATTTCATCATATGACAGATGTTTTGACCATGGATAACCTTTTTATATGAGAGGTTGATGTCCTAGGTCATCACCTCTTTTCTATGTTGCAAATTATGTTTATAATAAACTCTTACCCTTGCTTTGGTGTTAGAGTTGTTTCCTTCATTCCAAAGATTCCTTTTCCTCTTCTTTGTAGGGGGCTTGATGATTGAATCTTTGTTCCCACCTTTGAAAGATGATATTTTATCTAAAAGCACTCCTCTATGGTGGGGGTCTTGTTGATAAGATCTCTTTCATTGAGGATCCTTTTTCCATGAGTGACATATCCTTTTCACAATTATCTATACTCTTGGATGTAGGGGTCAATATCCCTCGCTAAGAATATGGTGTACATTGTTGTTAAATAGGATATCTCTTTGCATTGTGAAGTTGGTATCCTCTTCCTCTTCCTTATCATGTCTAGTAGACAACCACGATAAGGAGGGGGGCATATATAGGGTCTCCATTGTACTATAGTTTTTTAAAAAAAAATTATATGCTAAATCTTCTGAAGGTAACGCACATAACTTGCTAAATCCTGAGGAGACACACATTTTTTGATTTTAAATATGCTAAATCTTTTGAAGGTAACACACATAATTTTCTAAATCCCAAGGAGACATGCATTTTTCAATTTTCAATATGCTAAATCTTGGAAGGTAATGCACATAAGTTGCTAAATCCTGAAAAGACATGCATCTTCAATATGCTAAATCTTCCAAAGGTAACACACATAAGTTACTAAATCCTAAGGAGACACACATTTCATATTCGTAGTGATACAAGAAAGTGGATATATGGGTATTCCAAAAGCCATCAGAAGACACATTACAATTGCAAGCATAGTTTATGGGTGAACTATTAGGTTTGGCCACTTGTTTAGCTCTCCCTCCCTTGGTGATTCACAGTAAGGTGGGCATCTTACTGGGTGAGGTAATCACTTTCTCCTTTCTTTCTTTTTTCTTTCATGCTAGTAGGACTGGATCATGAAGCTATGTTATTTATAGTGTTTCTCTTGTCTTTCTTATGTAATCATTTATGCTTTTATGATAGCTTTCCAAATATGATATTAGTATGAGAAATATTTTTTAGCAAGGTTTCTTATGCTAGTTGATTTGGGTTTGTTTAGTACTAACCCCTCTTTTGTGTTATTTTTGGTTTTCTTTTCACACCCTCGTGCATGTATGTTGATTTAGAATCATTAGTCTAGGGGCTTGTGTCCTTAGCTAAGTGTTATTTTATCTCGTTGTGAATCCATGTGGATCTTTTCTTTCATCTCCTTTACCCAGAGTTTGCATCGAGTCCATACTCCAGCTAAAGTGGGGCCTTAATGTATCATCTTAAAATGGAAGCACTTCCATGTTAAGAGCATTTAGCCCTCTGAGTAAGTGGTCTGGGGTCATGTCAAGCACCTTGATTGGGTCTTTGCATGGATTTGGCTATTTCCCCCATGTTCTGCTTCTCTCTCCCTATTTCCAGCCTCATTTCTGGCAACTTTCTTTAAGAATATGAAGATCTCAACTTTCTAGGTTAAAGAAGACCTGATGGATCAAGGAAGACCTCATCCCTGACCTAGGGTAGAGACTACTTCATCCTTGACCACAGGTCCAATTTTCAAATTCTAGAAGTTTCAAGATGTCGGGTTTCAGAAAGTTTTATTTTCCCACTTCTAGGTCGGCTGTTTCAGATTTTGGAATATTAAACCCTTAAATTTCATGTAATCTAGGTCCATTTCTAGGGGTTAAGGTTAATTGGGATTTAATTCTCCAATGTTGGCCTTCTCTAGAAGTTTGTGCCTATATCACTATAAAAGGAAGCCTTCCTCTCTCATTTTCTACATCTCACATCCATTTGTTCATCAAGCATTCTCAAGGAGAAATTGGTGATCAAGAAAGAATTCCATCAAAGCATTTTCAAGGAAGCATTTAAGCCCTCATCTCCTTTCAAGTTCTCCTTTGAAGATCAAGGATTCAAGCATTCAAGCCTTTGAAGGGATTTGGTTCAAGCATTCAAGATTCATCATTCAAAACCCTAGATCTAGCCATCATGGTGGTGTGACACTAATACATTTGGGGTCATTTTGTGATGGCTATGTGTCGCAATTGCGACAGCTATGTGTTGCAATAGCAACACCCATAGACGTCGCTATTTTTTAGTCACAAATTGCGACGTCTATGGGTAGCCGTCGCAATTGCGACACATATCCGTCGCAATGTGACTAAGATTTAAGAAGCGGCATGGCCGTCGCCCCCCCCGTCGCATGGCTTCAGAGGGCCGTCGCAATCGCGACAGACCTCCCAAGCAATTGCGACGGGCGCCTGCATCACATTGCGACGGGTTTCCGTCGCAATTGCGACGCCCGTGGGTGGATTAAAAAAAATAATTTAATTTAATACATTGCTAATGAACCACATTAATGCTTTTTTCTTTCAACAAATGAGGACAGCCACTGTAAAGACAACATGATAATGTACACTCACTGTAAGGGCAGTCACAAATGAGGACATCTCACAGTGACTGTCCCTAGTGTAATTGCCACTTGAATGTATTGCTATTCAGCCACATTAATGCTTTTCTTCTTCAACAAATGAGGATAGTCACTGTAAAGACAACATGATAATGTACACTCACAGTGAGTGTACATTATCATGTTGTCTTTACAGTGACTATCCTCATTTGTTGAAGAAGAAAAGCATTAATGTGGCTGAATAGCAATACATTCAAGTGGCAATTACACTAGGGACAGTCACTGTGAGATGTCCTCATTTGTGACTGTCCTTACAGTGAGTGTACATTATCATGTTGTCTTTACAATGAGTGTACATTATCATGTTGTCTTTACAGTGTCAATATATGCATTATTACTTAAATTGAAGAGTACTCTAAATAATATGTCATTGTGGAGTTTTGATTGCTTCCAATTTGATATACGCTTGTTCTACTTATGTATCCAGCATCATGTAAGAAAAGTTGATGCTTTTAAATAGATTCATTTAGCCATGAAATGCCTGTGCATGTTACATACAAGATTCCAAGGCCCAAAACTGATTACTCATTATAATTCATGTACAGAATGATAATCAACCACAACAAGGCATGCGTAGGCGCTGCTTAGATTTTGAGGCATCAGAAGCTCGTAGAAGAAACTTGACCAATGGCTCATGGAATGCAACAAACTTATTGCCTAAAACAGGAGCATTGGTAACCACAGATGATGGTTTTGAAAAGAACACTTCACCATCAATGTCACGTGAGGGAACTGCAATTTCTGATGGCAAGTAACTTGTAGTATATAAGAGAGATGCAGGTACATATGCTGGGAATACATTGCTAATGAACCACATTAATGCTTTTTTCCTTCAACAAATGAGGACAGTCACTTTAAAGACAACATGATAATGTACACTCACTGTAAGGATAGTCACAAATGACGACATCTCACAGTGACTGTCCCTTGTGTAATTGCCACTTGAATGTATTGCTATTCAGCCACATTAATGCTTTTCTTCTTCAACAAATGAGGATAGTCACTCTAAAGACAACATGATAATGTACACGGGCTGTAAGTGTACATTATCATGTTGTCTTTACAGTGACTGTCCTCCTTCAAGTGGCAATTACACAAGGGACAGTCACTGTAAAGGCAACATGATAATGTAGAGAAACGTTGTCATTTGTATTTTCAACAGTGCCGAGAGAGATTCCCTCCGCGAAATCACAGCTACAATTTCTGAGTACGTTGGGTTTATTTTTCTTTTGCCATTATTATGTAATCTGGTATTCAGCTGTTACAGAGCTAAAATACCCAGAAATGAGGACATATCTGTGTTGAATTTATTGTTAGCGGCTCTAGTTATTTAGAAGTTTAATTTTATTTGTTCATCTTTCAAGCACAAACATTTTATGGACCGTAACATCTTCATTGTTTCGGGTATGCAATGAAACAGCTGTAACTTGCAACTACCTTCACGGTACTTGTGTACATTATCATGTTGTCTTTACAGTGACTGTCCTCATTCAAGTGGCAATTACACAAGGGACAGTCACTGTGAGATGTCCTCATTTGTGACAAGGACAGTCACACATGAGGACATCTCACAGTGACTGTCCCTTGTGTAATTGCCACTTGAATGTATTGCTATTCAACCACATTTATGGGCCCGTTTGGACCCCAGCACACAGTAGCATCTACAGAGAAGAATATCCCAGGTGTAACAAGTTGTAAGAATATACCAACAGTTCTAAGAAGTTCCCTAGCACATAGTAGCATCTACAGAGAAGAATATACAACATGAGGGCAGCCACTGTAAAGACAACATGATAATGTACACTCATTGTATGTGTACATTATCATGTTGTCTTTACAGTGACTGTCCTTATTCAAGTGGAAATTACAGAAGGGACAGTCATTGTGAGATGTCCTCATTTGTGACAAGGATAGTCACACATGAGGACATCTCACAGTGATCGATTGTCCCTTGTGTAATTGCCACTTGAATGTATTGCTATTGAACCACATTAATGCTTTTCTTCTTCAACAAATGAGGACAGTCACTCTAAAGACAACATGATAATGTACACTCACTGTAAGGACAGTCACAAATGAGGACATCTCACAGTGACTGTCCCTTGTGTAATTGCCACTTGAATTACACAAGGGACAGTCATTGTGAGATGTCCTCATTTGTGACAAGGACAGTCACACATGAGGACATCTCACAGTGATTGTCCCTTGTGTAATTGCCACTTGAATGTATTGCTATTCAACCACATTAATGCTTTTCTTCTTCAACAAATGAGGACAGTCACTCTAAAGACACCATGATAATGTACACTCACTGTAAGGACAGTCACAAATGAGGACATCTCATAGTGACTGTCCCTTGTGTAATTGCCACTTGAATGTATTGCTATTCAGCCACATTAATGCTTTTCTTCTTCAACAAATGAGGATAGTCACTCTAAGGACAACATGATAATGTACACTCACTGTAAGTGTACATTATCATGTTGTATTACAAATGGACCTTATGTTGGTCGGGATATAAGTGCAAAAAAAAAAAGGAACGTTGTCATTTGTGTTTTCAACAGCGCCGAGAGAGATTCCCTCCGCGAAATCAAGCGGGTTATCATTTGTGTTTTGAACAAAGCGGGTTGTCATTTGTGTTTTGAATAGCACCGAGAGAGATTCCCTCCGCGAAATCAAGCGGGTTGTCATTTGTGTTTTCAACAGCGCCGAGAGAGATTCCCTCCGCAAAATCACAGCTACAATTTCTGAGTACGTTGGGTTTATTTTTCTTTTGTCATTATTATTTAATCTGGTATTCAGCTATTAGAGAGCTAAAATACCCAGAAATGAGGACATATCTGTGTTGAATTTATTGTTAGCGGCTTTGGTTATTTAGAATGCTTCCCCACAATACTTAATTACACAAGGGACAGTCACTGTGAGATGTCCTCATTTGTGACAAGGACAGTCACACATGAGGACATCTCACAGTGATTGTCCCTTGTGTAATTGCCACTTGAATGTATTGCTATTCAACCACATTTATGGGCCCGTTTGGACCGCGGCACACAGTAGCATCTACAGAGAAGAATATCCCAGGTGTAACAAGTTGTAAGAATATACCAACAGTTCTAAGAAGTTCCCTAGCACATAGTAGCATCTACAGAGAAGAATATGGTCAACGAGGTTGACTTCAAAGCCATGCAATCTAATGGTAATAGTAATATCATAATTTGACATACTATCAGAAATACTTCCTAAATAGACTATTCAATCTTATAAGAGATGGATTCATGAGAACTATTATTTATGAAATATGAGTCAATGACTTTAATTAAAAAAATTACACAATCTAATTCTTGTAAAAATATCAAAATTTGACACATTGAAAATACCTTCCAAAAGTATCGTTAATTGATTAATATGAATCACTACTCATGAAATATAATTTTATAAACCTAATCTAAAAACTACACAATAAAAATCTTAATAGCAATATTGTAAGAAACTATTCCCAAAAGCAAGCCTAATAAAATTTGATGAAAATAATTTTTGTTTCACTCAACTTTGACATTCACAACTTCCTCTTTTATTATAATAAGAAAAAAAATGTCTTTTTAGATATACCTCATGAACCATACTCGAATAATCTATCATTTTTCTTCTCAAAAACATATTTGCAGAGCCTGCTTCTTTTACTTGTTTGTACTTTTATCTCTCTGATGGAAAGGGTTCCTTCAGGACACATTTTTCCAAGTTCACTGCTTGAGATATTTGAGGAGGGTTCCCCTGCTTGAGTATCCATCCAACCCATATTCGAGTAGTTCTACAATTGCACAGTCTAAATTAATAATATTGACAATTGAATGACGAATGATGATACATAGAATTGATATAAACTAATCCTAAAAACACTAAAACATTATTAATATATTTATATTTCATAAATAAAATTGATATAAAAGATTTGGAAAGATACATTAAAAAATAGAAAAACAGTAATTTATAATAGAAGGAAACTTAAATTTCTATTTAAAAAAAAAACAAGAGTCTTAAATCTTATCATTTTGTTTCATTATCATCCATAAGTACACACCTCTAGCATAATAATTATATTTTACCACCCATAAAATGAAAAAAAGATTTTCACAAGAGAAATTGAAGCTAGATTATAAAAATGAACCATCTTATTGGAAACTGGAACTGTTATCATACCCAAAAGGACTACAAAATTTCACCTTATCATACCCAGATTGTTGCTTTGCCTGGCGGAGGGAAATTTGATCAGTAAAATTGACACAGAGTATGTTGTCTCCATTGTCATGCTGGATAACAAAACACCAACTTTAATGGGCATGTACTGTCCCTTGTGTAATTGCCACTTGAATGCATTGCTATTTGATGCAGGGGCATCCCTAATGCAAGCCAAAGACACCATGATTGAAGGAAGTTGCCATGAAGCCAAGGAGTCAAATCCTATCAATTGGAACATAAGATTTTCACCTTGGAGCTTTGAAGGATTGACTGGTGAAAGGTCCTTTTGATTGACAAATCAGAGTCTTTTTGAATGACAAATCAGAGTCTTTTTGAATGACAATAAATTAGAATAGGAGTTTTAGATGTTTTCTTGGTTTGTAATAAATATTAAGGATTGATTTTATCTCCTTATAAACATCCACTTGTTGGACACAAGACCCCTTGGTGACTTATAAACCTTGGGCATCTTTTGAGTCCTTGGATGAAATGAGCATAGTAAGTGTTTATTAGGTGTCTTTTAGATGTTGTTAAGAAGTTTGAAGGTCCAAAATAACTTTAATAAGGTTCCTAAAGTTTCACAACACATTTTTAACCTTCTCGGCAAAGTTGTTTGCAAAGTTGTAATGCAACTTTAAAAGTTGCTTAGCAAAGTTGACATTTGTTGGATAAACTGTTCTAACCACCTAGATGGTTGAACCAACATTTGGAGAGCCTATTTTAGGCTTCAAATGGTCTAAGACAGATAGAGAACCAGTATTGTAATCATTTTGCTTTCATAAAAAATAAAAATAACCCTGTTTTAGTGCATTTCTGGTGAAAAACGAACTCTGTACGGCTGTACGGAAGGTGGTTGGATGATAAAATTTGCCTGGAAGTTGTAATAGTGACATCTGATGCTTTGGAAGTTGGTTTGATTGATTCTCTTTGTTTTATATCTAAGTTATTTCAAATTTTCTGTGCATTGTTTACAAACCCTCATTTTCAGGGTTTGACTGATGTAAAGACCTTAACTCACGTTTCAACCATTGGAATTCCTTCTTCCTTGGTGGAATGAGAGTTAAGGATGTATATTTGTATATTCTAAAAGCCCTGACTACTCTGCATCACTATTGAACCACATTAATGCTTTTTTCCTTCAACAAATGAGGACAGTCATTGTAAAGACAACATGATAATGTACACTCACTGTAAGGATAGTCACAAATGAGGAAATCTCAGAGTGATTATCCCTTGTGTAATTGTCGCTTGAATACATTGCTATTGAACCACATTAATGCTTTTTTCCTTCAAGTGGCAATTACACAAGGGACAGTCACTGTGAGATGTCCTCATTTGTGACAAGGACAGTCACACATGAGGACATCTCACAGTGACTGTCCCTTGTGTAATTTCCACTTGAATGTATTGCTATTCAACCACATTTATGGGCCTGTTTGGACTACGGCACACAATAGCATCTACAGAGAAGAATATCCCAGGTGTAACAAGTTGTAAGAATATACCAACAGTTCTAAGAAGTTCCCTAGCACATAGTAGCATCTACAGAGAAGAATATACAACATGAGGGCAGCCACTGTAAAGACAACATGATAATGTACACTCATTGTATGTGTACATTATCATGTTGTCTTTACAAGGATAGTCATTTGTGACAAGGATAGTCACACATGAGGACATCTCACAGTGATCGATTGTCCCTTGTGTAATTGCCACTTGAATGTATTGCTATTGAACCACATTAATGCTTTTCTTCTTCAACAAATGAGGACAGTCACTCTAAAGACAACATGATAATGTACACTCACTGTAAGGACAGTCACAAATGAGGACATCTCACAGTGACTGTCCCTTGTGTGATTGCCACTTGAATGTATTGCTATTCAGCCACATTAATGCTTTTCTTCTTCAACAAATGAGGATAGTCACTCTAAAGACACAATGATAATGTACACGGGCTGTAAGTGTACATTATCATGTTGTCTTTACAGTGACTGTCCTCCTTGAAGTGGCAATTACACAAGGGATTTGTGTTTTCATTTGTGTTTTCAACAGCGCCGTAACCCTCCGCGAAATCACATCGGGATATAAGGGCAAAACAAACAAGAACGTTGTCATTTGTATTTTCAACAGCGCCGAGAGAGATAAACAAACTTAAAACTCAGACTTAAGAAAGATGAAGGCAATGCTTCAAAAGGCCGATGCCCTAAATACGGGAAAACACAATACCACCATTAAACGATGCCCTAGTCACCGTATCAATGCTGCCAGCTCCGTACCAGTATGCTGACTGCTCACTTTCATCCTGTGATAAAGGTAACTTCATTAATCATACTTGAAATGGCAGCATACGAACTAAAGCTGATGAACATTTATAAACTAAAAGTTTAAAACTACAGATTACAAATGTAGTAGTTTCATACGAAAAGAACTTGATGTCTGAAATTTACCATTAGAAGTATCCAAAGGAATACCACAGTACTGTTGAACTTGGAGAATCGGAGATGATCTACACAGCAAGGTTCAACAGCTGTAAGGACTGTTACACCATCTTTAGCATTTGAATACATTTTCTCCTTGGCTTCTGGTGGATCCTCAAAGACCCCCAATGACGTTTTCCCTACAATTATCAATTGTTTGTCAGTATGAGATATTAATAAATAAACATTAATCACAATATTAGGCAAACAATGTTCTTGATGTCTGAATCTAAATCACAGAAAGCTCTAATAAAGCAGTTCTTAGTTTCACATTAAACTAAGTTTCAATTTCAAATGGTTATAATAATTTTTGCAAGTTATAAGTAGCTGGTTACAGTATATGACATAAAAAGAAAAAAAATCATTTCTATTCTTTTCTTCTTTTTCTCTTTCAACGAAGCTTTTGCACCACACAAATGCATACCAAGAATTTATCAGGAGGTTTCAAGACCATTGCATACCAAACTTCTTCTCTGTAGATGCTACTGTGTGTCGTGGTCCAAACGGGTCCAAATAGACCTAGTGACTCTAGTAGGTCTCCAAAACCTGTTCTGCAGCAATAACTCTTCAATTTGACAAAGGACCTTATGAACTTATATGTTTTTTGAGTACCCTTTTTGATGTTCTAACAATCCTCCAACTCCCAGACCTTGACTCCACTCCAGCATATCAATGTCCTTATTGAGTCCGCAGACCTAATGCATGCCTTTGGGTGTGGGTTCCAAAACAAGGCATTGAAAATGGGTGCATGAAACCAAGATCAGAGTTTGAAGATGTCCACCATGCTCTAAAGATCTAGATTCAACAAGGTTTGAGGTCCTTTACTTGCCGCTACCCTCTGATCTTGCATAATCCATCAACTCCTAGTCAAGAACATTGAGATTCTTGACCTAGGGCTTGCTCTTGAAATTCTCTGGCTTAGTATCCTGTTCCAAAGCTTTTAAAATATGAAAATAAACCCCCTTAACTTGCATTTTACAAAGAACAGAGGATATCCTATGGTTTATTTGCAAGTTAAGGCCATTTGAATGCAATAACCCAAAAAATGAGGGTTTGACAGAACAACAGATAAGAAAAAGGAATAACTTTGATATAAGGTGTCTTGAATCTACCAAATAAACTCTCAAAGCATAAGATATAAATACTCTAACTTCCACACTGGTCTGCCCTCCCTTTCACATCCGTACACTGTACAGTGCTTGAAGGAAATGCACAAAAAAGGCTCTGAAATAGTGGCTCTATCTGACAGAGAGTCCATGCTAGGCTTCATGACTAACCTAGAGCACATTCCTTGTTATGGAGGAAGTTTGAATGGTGAAGAACTTATGGAATGGATAGAGGACCTAGATAACCATTTTGACTACAAGTATCTTATTAATAACCATTTTGACTACAAGTATCTTATGGATAGAGGACCTTGATAACCATTTTGACTCATTTAGTATCTTATTGAGCTTCACTTTGTTTCGAGAATATAGTTTAATATTCTCTACTAAACAGGGCCAACCACGTGAAGGTGGAAGCTCATTTGGCCCCACCCCCCTCCCCCTAACATCACTCTACATTCCCCGTTAACATCTAACATTCATTCATTCTTTCAATTATTAATAAAATGTAACATTCAATCAATATCACATGATAACATTCATTAACACATTAGATTTGTTAACACACAACATTCATCAATATGAAAATAAACACATAATTCATGAACATTCATTAGCACATAATTAAATTCATTGAGACATAAAATTCAGTCATTATCAATTAAGGTATTTAGATAAAAATCATTTCTTTTTTCTCTTTCTAATTTTTTTTTCTATGTAAGCTCTAAGAGGAGCATCAGTGTTATCATCAATACCCCCCTCATCAGTTGTTTTGTTCTTTGTTCTTGATGATCTCAAATTCCTATGCTGCTGCAAAGGGGGGTCCTCTACAATAACAAATAAAAGAGTTAAATTTAAAATATTTAATTATAATTGTTACAAGTATTTAATTATTTTAAAGAACATAACTGTGGCGCTCTTTAATTACCTGATCTGGCCACATCATTTTGTCTAGACTCAACCTCAACATGCTCATGAGCACCGACCCCTCGATCCTCTACAGTTGCTATACAAAATGTTACATTAATCCAAACACCAATTGTAATTACATATAAAAATTTTAATAGCAAATGTATACCTCCACCACTAGGATGCACATCATGCGAACCTTCATTATGCATAGATTGTGTAGAAGGATTGTCAGGCTGCATTCCAATATCCTACACATTGTTATCATTGCTTTCTTAAAACAGATATGCTCACTTTATATTAGAACTTAACATCAAATAGACTAATTGGTAAAGTATTCAATTTGAAATAAATTTCATTTAGCTTATTTACCTGTGGCTCAGATGCATCATTATTTGAACCTTGCACACTGATTTCAGCTCGTAGCCGTTCAGCCACGGCTCTATAGCCTTGTTGGAAGCCAATTCTCTTGTCCTCTTCTATGAGGCATCTATTGAACTCTGACCCCTACATTTTTTCTTGGTATGGTGAATTTTACTTGCATTGTTTGATCAAAAAAAATTTCCTTGCAATATATAAAAAAATTGATACAAGTTTTCATTTACTAATACTTACAACTCGTGCTTGAAGTTTGGAAAAACCACCAGAGCCAAGCTTGTGTGTCCCATGCTTTTCTAATCTTGCCTTTGTTTCCTTTGATGTGTCAAGCAATCTATGAAAAGTTTGAAATATGTTAGAGACCAGTATAGGAAAAATTTAGAGGTTAATTAGTACATAATTACATTCTCAAAAGTATCACATACCTTGCTCTACTCTCTACTGGCGTAATTCCTTTTTTCATGTCGGCTTTATACTTTCCATCCAAAATCAAACCCTGCCACTCAGCCTCAAGAACACAGGGCGGACGCTCGTGCCTTGGGTTAACCTCTAAATATTTCCTGTACTGGTCCCTAATATACTTCAAACATAAACCAACTCTTTCAAGGAGCTTGTTTCTCTCGAATGCACGAGGTCCAAAAAGCTGGGTCATACTATGTACAAGATCATCCTTCAACTTTTTATCTTGGTTATTCCACCTTTTAAGTAAAAAAAAACATGTTAGACTCATAAATGAAGAGAAGCTACCTTTAATATAGTTCAAGAAATTGATGAAAAGGAAAACTATTCTAGCAATGATATGAAATCAAAATAGTGGTTTGGGGTTTTAGTTACGATATGATGTTCCACCATGTACGTATGGTGGGCCCGAATATCCGCAAACACTCGTCACCAAGTTTTCACCAAAAAATATCATTCCCTACAAAATAATCATGGGATCATTAGTCGATGAAGAGTGATCAAAAACTAAATTACTATTATATCACTATAGAATAATAATAACTTTAAAGTACCTGGAAGTTTGGATACTTTTAAGGGAACGCCTTCATCGTCACTGATGATCAATACGCAATCCTTCACCGTTCCCGTACTAGGAACACGGGAACATCCAGGAAATGATGTTGCATCGGGACTTGTTGCATCTCCTATTACAAAAAATGAAAACCATTATCAAATGCCTCCAAGAAATAATACTTCAAGGGAAATAAATTGGTGCAGAGCACCCATGGCACAAACACAATCAAGGGATCTACATCGTAAACACATAACACTTAAACACATAACAAAAGAGAGAAAAAGAGGGATTTGTGTACCAGTAGATGGTGCAACAGTTGGTGCATTTAGGCTGTGTGTTGTTGACATGGCAGTCGGCAAGACATTTGTGGCTGTCCTGGATGGAGGCGGCGTTGTCATATCATCATGGAAAGGAGCTGAAGAATAAAATTGTTAGAGCATGCATAAATATAGAATGCGTGGACTAGCATGGACAAGATTGTTAGAGCATTAAAAAAAAAGATTGTTCGAGCATGTATTGTCAATGATTATGATCATTCCTATATATATTCAGTGGAAAACACAAGTGGGGAATGGAACATGTGATCTACCTGAACCACTTGCAATACCGGCCTCATCATGGGAATGGGGTTCAAAATTACGCAAATAACTCTGTAAAGACAATGCATCCATATTTTAATTAATGTCATAAAAGAGCATAACATAAAAACCATTATTGAACTCTTGTAATAATTAAAAATTTCATTAATACTTACTTTAAAGTTTTCAGAAGTGCGCAACAACTCAGCTGCCCTGTCTTTTATTTCCTGAGTCTGAGGATGTATGGATACCAAACGTAGAAGTTCTTTCCCAATTTTCTTTAGCAGCTTTTTAATGGAACCGATCGGGTCATCGGTCTCTGCTAAATCAATAAAAAAAGGGTCCACAAGGGGGGACTCCTAAGGGACTGCAGGTTTCTTTCCCTCTCTCCAACCACCGGCCCTCTGTGACAACAATAGTATTAGTATTATCAAAATTACTCCAAAACAATGAAGAAAATAACATTAAAAAAAATAACATTTTGCTTCTATCTAGTTTGCACAATTACAATGAATTTTACCTGCTCATGTGTAGATGAGCTAGGATTATCGTCACCATCACCTTCGGGCGGTTGCTCCATATTGTGCCCCTATGTCAAAGATCAAGTATAAAAATGTTAGCCAAAAATTTAATAACTAAATGGTATGTTGGAGTTATTGATTAGAAGTTGGTTTAATAGTATGTACCACCCCCATGATAGTAGCCTCGTTTGTATCTATGCGGTTCAAATTGTAATCAATAAGCAGCTCTTCCCCTGCACGTATTGATTTTATCACACAGATGAATACACGATTTCCCTCGCGCGCCTCAAATATGCAATTGGGTTGCTTTATAGTTGACCCAGGTCGTGTACTATTTATAAAACCCGCAATATTCCCTGTTGCTTTTGGCCTTCCATCAATGTATATAGCCACACTTTTACTTTGATTATTGTCTTGCTGTTGTATATAATTTGCCGAGAGTGCATACCTATGCATACTTTTTTTATATTGAACAATATGCATCCAACTTTTGTAATCGTAACATGGTCCAACATACTCCATCAATTCAGAAACTTTTTTGTAAGACACCTTTATGCCATCCATAGAAAATAGGCCCAAACCATGTAATGATGATGGTGCTATGCGATATATCCTCTCATTAACACAAAAATCAATGTTTATTGGAGGAAGTTCCTTGGGTACCCAATGTTTCTGTAGATGTTGGTACCTCAAGGGCACCTCGATGTCGCCTTTCGTCTCATCATCATAAGAACATGACCCCCCTTGAGCAAGGAAAAATTTCATGTGTTTATTGAATTTCCTTCTAGTCCTTTGACCTCTAGTTAATCTCCCTATTCTAGATAAACTGCATGTCTCACTTTCCTCTTCTATTCCTATATTTCCCTCACTCGAGGAAGACACTTCTGACAAATACCTATTTGCTGGTACCTGCAAATGGGAGAGATCTTAGAAGACATCAATCTTACTATTGATAAGTGTATTAAATAGACTTTCTATAAGGTGTATTGACTTATACCTGTCGATCCATGAGACTGTGCGGGATGCTCTTGAAAGGGGTTCAATTTCCTGCAAATGTAATTCAATTATCGTGAGCATAATCACATCATAATCATAATCACATCCATCATAAGCATCACATAAAAATTAAAAACATTAAAACGTACACATTATAACACTTATAGCTTTTAAATAGATAATGAATAAACTATATAACCATTTAAGACAAATATATTTCTATCAAGAAATGAATATTAAATACATTAAGGATTGATGGCATACCTTTAAATTTCATCATCATCATCCTCATCATCATCATCATCATCATCATCATCATCCTCATCATCATCGTCATCATCATCATCCTCGTCGTCCTCGTCGTTGTCGTCATCATCAACATCAACATCATCTTCATCATCATCATCAGTAGCAGCATCATCTTCTTCTTCTTCTTCATGAAAATTTGTCTCAGGAACATCATCCAATAATTGTCGATCGTGATCATCATCTACATCATCTTCTACTTCTTCGGTATCTTCTTCTTCCATCGCATTATACTTTATCGGCCTTTCTCTCGGTTCATGTCTAACAACAAATGACCAACCCGGTTTATGTGAAACCTCTGAGTAAAATACCTGTTCACATTGGCTTGGAAGAACATAGGGCTCATCCCCAACTGGCTCAAACGACCTTGTATTAACCATTTTAAATCCATTATCATGTTCAATAACAGTTCTATTAGGATCATTTGGATTAAGTCGTAGCCTGTACCATTTGACAACGAAGAGTACTAATTTGAAGGAACTAAAGTCGCACTCAAATATATCATCCAAAATGCCATAGTATTGATTTTTAGACTCTTGAGGATCTAAGTCATTTCTAGATGAAATATTAGTCACTTGAAAGACTGCAGTTATTCCAGAATCACAAGTTTTCTTCGTGTCATCCAACACTTTGACGCGAAATTTTTGACCATTACAGAACATACCCTTGTGGTGTTTAACCTGCAATAATATGTGAAACATGTCAAAATTATTATATCATGAGTTGATAAACATACGGGTGATTAATAATTTTGTACGTACCTGGAAATCTCTTAAACCATATGCTAAATCTATTTCCCTTTGCGTAACATTAGAATCTCCATTACGATGAGCTTCTTTAACCAATGAAGATACACCTTCCCATGTTAATGTGTGACCAGAATGTTGACATCGTTCAATCCATACCGTCATCCAATCAAGATTGTTTGCAATATACAAATGTAGTGCATCCCACTCTCGAGCAACTGTACAAAAAAAAAATAGATGACTTACAACCGATTTATTTTGAAGATTAAGAAATAATTTATTACAATAACATCTTATAATTTATTACCTATCACTTTCCTCAATCTACCTTTCCCCATCAAGTACTCCCCTTTGAATTTTTTAAAAGGGTCGAGATCCCAAATGCGATCTACATGGATATTTGAAGCAAACTTAGGAAGATATTCAGTAATATACACCATAGTCTGGTATACCATGTATCCCTCTACCATAGAACCCTCAGGATGTGCTCTTTGTCGAACCAAAGCCTTCAAAGATTTCAAGTGCCTCTCAACCATCCACATTGACCTAGTGTGTGCAGGTCCACACAATTCAATCTCCTCAACTTGGTGTATGAGGTAGTGTTCTTGTGCATTGAAAAAAGTTGGAGGTGGACACTTTTACATTTCACACAATAAATGAGGAATTCTTCTCTTCCAATAGTTTATATCTTCTTTATGGATTTCTTTAGATGACAACCACCTACATTAAGAGATTCAAGTCACAAAAAATATATAAATACGAGACTTTACAAAATAATATACAATAGATTACATAGCAAGAAAAACAAATCGCGAATATAATAAATATATACAACAAATTGAACAGATATTACTGCTTACCTCATGTATTTTCCAAGATCATATATCACTTGTTTGATGTTATTGTTGAAGTGCTCTGGGAGAGATAGAGGTAGCACGTACTGCAGTAATTATAAACCAATCATTTCATTATTTTCTAACATAACATAATGAATAGTACACGTAGTTTATGAATATATTGTAAATACAGAAGAACATAACTTACCTTGATGAAAGTATGCCAATCATGCGTTTTGAGCCCTGGCCCAAATTCACTTTTCTTTGATATGAGATTGCTTATGTTCCTCAGCAAATCCTGTGGGAAATCAAATTTTTCATATGACTTCTTTTATGGCATCACTTTGCTGCTCCGTTAATAACCAAGGAAGGGCACTTATATTAATCTGATCTCTATTGCTATTTGAGTGAATGAAATTCTTCAGTGCATGATTGGATTCATGAATGTCATTACAAATTTTGACAATTTTTTCTTTGTCACGCCTTCCATCCAGTATTTTCCACAATGTCTCTGTTATATTCTTTCCAACATGCATAAGATCAAACAAATGCACAATTTGTAGGTCCTCGTAGTAGGGCAACCTACTAAATTGTCTGGGATAGCTTTTTAGTCCCTTTGGAAGGTTGTCAGTAGTGCCTTGACGACCTTCACGATCATCAATTACATAATTAGTAAACAAAAATCACAATAGAAATATATAAATTACAAACATAAACCATTAAGTGGAATGACATTACCTCGACGATTAATTCTATTATATTCCAACTTCCATAGGCGAGGTGTCATTCTTCGTGGCTTTGATGTAGTCTCTTCTTTCCCATTGAAAAGATGTTTTTCCATACTTCGATACTTATGATTCCTGTGGAGGAAGTGTCTGTACTCATCAAACACATGCTTTCCTAAACTTTTTGAATGACGAGATTTCATCTTTGGACCACAAACTGGACATGCAAATTTTCCCTTTGTTTGAAGACCTACAAGATAATGATATAATTGGATTATTAAATATGTTGATTTTTATAATTAGAATTATCATGCGCAACTTGAATTCACTATAACATACCACAAAAATGTGTTAGCCCTGGGGCATCATGTATTGTCCATACAAGTATTGCATGGAATTGAAATTTTCTTTGTCCTATTGGTCTAGACACGTCATACATAGTGACACCGTTCCATAACTCCACCAACTCGTCAATAAGAGGCTCAATATATACATTCATATCTTTAAATTGATATTTACCTACTTGAATGAACAGTAACATTACATAATTATTGTGACCATTTTACTGTAAGATTTGTAAGTACATGTAAATTAATAACTATCAAATGATAAAATACCTGGAACAATCATTGCCAACATAATGTGCTCCCTCTTTATTGACATCCACGAAGGAATGTTATTGTTGATAACAAAAACAGGCCACACCGAGCAAACAGATCTCATCTCTCCAAATGGATTGACACCATCCGCTGCCAATGAAAGCCTGAGATTACGAGGTTCTTCTTTGAAGTGTTGCCACTTTTCCTCTATGTGCATAAATGCCGAACCATCCGCAGGGATTCGAATAATGTCATCTCGACTTCTATTGCGTGCATGGTAATCCATAAATTGTGCCAAGCTAGTACACCTGAATAATTGTCGCATCCGTGGAATAATGGGGATGTAACGAAGAACCTTGTGAGGCACCTTTTTTGTTATTCGATCTGTTCGATATCTACTCGTATGACATACAGGGCATTGTGTTGCAAATTCATGTTCTTTATAATATATAATATGATCATTGGGACAAGCATGTATTGCTTGATACTCCATTCCAATATCTTTCATAATAGCAGATAATTCTCGATATGAGCGAGGTAGAATATTTGATGGTGGTAACAAAAACTCGCCTATCAATCTACAGCAAAAAATATAAGTTGTTAATATAAACAATATTAGTGGTACATTATTCACCCTTTGTTAACTATAAAGACATATATGACATACCTTAACATACGTGACATTGTTATGTTGGATAAACCATTCATAACCTTCAAGTTCAACAACAAAAATACAGCAGAGAGAAGAGTTGTTTGGGAGTCTTTGTATAGGGGCTCGTATGCCTTCTCAAGTAGAGGTACATCAAGGCTATCATCATCATCATGATCAGATCCGCTTGGACTAAATGTGTCATGGATCAATGTATTTATACCATCATCTTCAATTGTGTTTTCTGGTGCATGATCGTCATCTTCCATGGGATCATTATCTTCACCTTGGATATTCGCACCCCCATGTTCCTCCATATCATGTACTTCCCTGGGGAGATCAACCTATATAAAATTGATTAACATAAATAAACCATGATCTTCAACTCATCATCAAGTGATTTCATATGTATATAAATTGTTAAAATGATATAATGAACAACTTACCAGTGGATGATAGTCATGCCCCCCTTCAATGTGACCATTCTCCCTACAATGTCTCTTAACTGTTTTGATTAGCAATCTTCTACGGTTTAAGCCCTTACAAATTTTGCAGGGACAATAACATTTTCCATCACCTTTTCTTTTCAAGTTAGACCACAATCTAGCGATTGTCTCCCTATTTTGTTCTTCACTTATATTATCTGACATGATCGTTCTTCGCAGGAAGCAAAAATTGGGCTATGAAAACTTCGGTCTACAACTTTCAGTGACTAAGCAAAATTGTCAAAAGTACACAAAACATATAAGCTACAAGGCCTTCTTGCTTAGCTCTAGAAGCTCTCTAGCAATCAAAACATATAAGCTACAAGGCCTAACAGCAATTTCAAAACATATAAGCTACAAGGCAAGACATATTACATGACATGGCAAAAGGATTAAAATATACATTAGATTAAAAAATATACAATTTTCAAACCTGAGCGCGCGGCTATAACTCGTGCAATGGTCTTCTTTCTTAGCTTTAGAAGCTCTCCAGCAATCAAAACATATAAGCTACAAGGCCTAATAGCAATTTCAAAACAAGGGTCATCAAAAGAACCAAAAACAATGTGTGCAAACAATACCTTGTGAAGTGGTATAGACAATTAGAAGATGCTACTATGTGCTAGGGAACTTCTTAGAACTGTTGGTATATTCTTACAACTTGTTACACCTGGGATATTCTTCTCTGTAGATGCTACTATGTGCCGTGGTCCAAACGGGCCCATAAATGTGGTTGAATAGCAATACATTCAAGTGGCTTACACAAGGGACAGTCACTGTGAGATATCCTCATGTGTGACTGTCCTTGTCACAAATGAGGACATCTCACAGTGACTGTCCCTTGTGTAATTGCCACTTGAATGAGGTCAGTCACTGTAAAGACAACATGATAATGTACACATACAATGAGTGTACATTATCATGTTGTCTTTACAGTGGCTGCCCTCATGTTGTATATTCTTCTCTGTAGATGCTACTACGTGCTAGGGAACTTCTTAGAACTGTTGGTATATTCTTACAACTTGTTACACCTGGGATATTCTTCTCTGTAGATGCTACTGTGTGTCGTGGTCCAAACGGGCCCATAAATGTGGTTGAATAGCAATACATTCAAGTGGCAATTACACAAGGGACAGTCACTGTGAGATGTCCTCATGTGTGACTGTCCTTGTCACAAATGAGGACATCTCACAGTGACTGTCCCTTGTGTAATTAAGTATTGTGGGGAAGCATTCTAAATAACCAAAGCCGCTAACAATAAATTCAACACAGATATGTCCTCATTTCTGGGTATTTTAGCTCTCTAACAGCTGAATACCAGATTAAATAATAATGACAAAAGAAAAATAAACCCAACGTACTCAGAAATTGTAGCTGTGATTTTGCGGAGGGAATCTCTCTCGGCGCTGTTGAAAACACAAATGACAACCCGCTTGATTTCGCAGAGGGAATCTCTCTCGGTGCTGTTCAAAACACAAATGACAACCCGCTTTGTTCAAAACACAAATGATAACCCGCTTGATTTCGCGGAGGGAATCTCTCTCGGCGCTGTTGAAAACACAAATGACAACGTTCCTTTTTTTTTTTGCACTTATATCCCGACCAACATAAGGTCCATTTGTAATACAACATGATAATGTACACTTACAGTGAGTGTACATTATCATGTTGTCCTTAGAGTGACTATCCTCATTTGTTGAAGAAGAAAAGCATTAATGTGGCTGAATAGCAATACATTCAAGTGGCAATTACACAAGGGACAGTCACTATGAGATGTCCTCATTTGTGACTGTCCTTACAGTGAGTGTACATTATCATGGTGTCTTTAGAGTGACTGTCCTCATTTGTTGAAGAAGAAAAGCATTAATGTGGTTGAATAGCAATACATTCAAGTGGCAATTACACAAGGGACAATCACTGTGAGATGTCCTCATGTGTGACTGTCCTTGTCACAAATGAGGACATCTCACAATGACTGTCCCTTGTGTAATTCAAGTGGCAATTACACAAGGGACAATGTCATGAGCCGTGACATATTGAACTTAGTATAATAATAAAATGATTAGATGATATATAATGATCTATTATTAACGATATATAACAATAATATATAATTATTATCAAAAGATAATAATAATATATAGTTAGCATAATAAGTAATATGTTAATTAAATAATATTAAAATATTAATAAATAATATAATTATGATTATAATTATAATATAAATTAATAATAAATAATTATTAATAAATTATATATATTATATTATAATAATAGATTAAGTAATAATATTAAATCAATTATTGATATAATAATTTTAATATATAAATAATATTAATAAACCTCTCAATATAAAACAATATGTTATCACTATAATAATATTTATTATAATATTATTAATATTACTAACATCATTAATTATAATATTTAATAATAACAATAACATTAATAATAATAATAATAATAATAACGTTTAAAGCAATATCGAATATCTGTAATCGATATACATCTACATTAAACATCTGCATTATCTATCACGATGAGGAACGAAGAAGTGATACAACAATCACTAGTCATTACACATCGATACCATGAGAGGATGATTAATGAACCAAATACTATGAAGTCAAGATCAACATGATATGAATAAGGGATAGGTCGCTATGTGTTTCAGAAGATGTATTGATAAGCAAGAAGGATAACCATTCATATATTATAAATAATCATTAATTGCACAAGTTTAGACAATGACATATCTGATAAAGCAATATCAAACATGAAGACCCGCTAGCAAATATGCACCATCACTTCCTATGTTATCATGACAATAACATAAACTAGATTGAATTCTACTATCTATATCAATAGACACCACATAGGAGGATATCGACTAAAGGATTGAAAGATTATCGATTGTCTGAGATAAACCACATCTTGTAGAAACACAAAAGCATCAGTGATTATATCACAAGCTATTGATGAATGAGGCATCAGTCATGGATAATAAGTACAATGTATCCTTAAGTATTAACAGGAATGGAAGTCAATTTGAAGATCAAACTCCATTACCAGCAATCAACCAATAAATGGACAATTATCAGAAAATGATATCGACTTATATCAGAGTAGAAAGATTGGATATCATCATAACAATATGGGATAAGGCAAGAGTTAATATCGATTGACTAAATACTAATGATAGTTAGACCAAACTAATACAAACACAATGGATGTTAACTACTGGTTGCACTACCAATTAGGGAAGATTACCTTCATAAAAAGATTTGATATTGAGTCAATCTGGGAGTTATCTATGATCAGAAAATAATGAAATAATATTATGTGAATTGTCGGATTATGGAAAGGTGTGCTTAACAAAGGGACATGGAGGAAGAAACAAGACACGTCTCATTCATAGCATCTCTTCATTTGTTAAAGACAATATAAGAATGCATTCTCGTCAGTCACTCAAGGCATCATTAGAACTTTATTTACTTATCCATATTTGGATATACTCAATAGAGCATCTGCCTTTGGCAGTTTGGTTTCAAGTTTATCATTGCAGATTAGAGACAACACCATGATTGCACAGATAGAAAGGATAGTCAGAAACAGCATCAATATTTGAAGTTGCAAGCATATAATTCAGAATCTGAAATAGCAACATATCACTCATAGCGATATTACACATTTGCATAATTACATCATCATATTAGACACAGCAAATACATTGCTGTAAGCAATACTTATTGATTGTATATCGATATTGTTTATATCAGACATACCATCATTATACTATCACTATAAGTGATAGGAAACATCATATTCATAGCATATTTCATATCATTATATCCGACAGTGCTATTAAACATATTGGTATCAATATCATCTTGCACACATATTGTGATTGAATCTGAAATAGCGGTTGATATCTTAAGTAACCTCCATTACTTAGTTTAATTGTAAGTATCTGATAGAGTAAGTCTGAGAAGTGGAGTAATTGTTCCTGTTTTCCAAGTTAGCCAAAAAGGGGACATTACAGACAATCACTGTGAGATGTTTTCATGTGTGACTGTCCTTGTCACAAATGAGGACATCTCACAATGACTGTCCCTTGTGTAATTCAAGCGGCAATTACACAAGGGACAGTCACTGTGACATTTCCTCATTTGTGACTGTCCTTACAGTGAGTGTACATTATCATGTTGTCTTTAGAGTGACTGTCCTCATTTGTTGAAGAAGAAAAGCATTAATGTGGTTCAATAGCAATACATTCAAGTGACAATTACACAAGGGACAATCACTGTGAGATGTCCTCATGTGTGACTATCCTTGTCACAAATGAGGACATCTCACAATGACTGTCCCTTATGTAATTCAAGCGGAAATTACACAAGGGACAGTCACTGTGAGATGTCCTCATTTGTGACTGTCCTTACAGTGAGTGTACATTATCATGTTGTCTTTAGAGTGACTGTCCTCATTTGTTGAAGAAGAAAAGCATTAATGTGGTTCAATAGAAATACATTCAAGTGGCAATTACACAAGGGACAATCACTGTGAGATGTCCTCATGTGTGACTGTCCTTGTCACAAATGAGGACATCTCACAATGACTGTCCCTTGTGTAATTCAAGTAGCAATTACACAAGGGACAGTCACTGTGAGATGTCCTCATTTGTGACTATCCTTACAGTGAGTGTACATTATCATGTTGTCTTTAGAGTGACTGTCCTCATTTGTTGAAGAAGAAAAGCATTAATGTGGTTCAATAGCAATACATTCAAGCGGCAATTACACAAGGGACAGTCACTGTGAGATGTCCTCATTTGTGACTGTCCTTACAGTGAGTGTACATTATCATGTTGTCTTTAGAGTGACTGTCCTCATTTGTTGAAGAAGAAAAGCATTAATGTGGTTCAATAGCAATACATTCAAGTGGAAATTACACAAGGGACAATCGATCACTGTGAGATGTCCTCATGTGTGACCTTTGTGAAGGCAAGTGCCAATTTGTACCCAAGTTACCAATATTGTGGCAAAAGTGGGAATGAAGCATTTAGGGGTCAAATTGGGCAAAGAAGTGTAGAAGTGGCCTATGTGAGGTCTAAATAGCCTAACTAAGTCATGGTTAGGGTCTTATGGTGTTTGAACAATAAGTTTTGAACCAAAATCGCAAAGGTTGTAACAAGTTGTCAATGTTGTCATTCACAACATTAACAACATTTGTGCAAGGGAGCATTTTCGAGTAAGATGGTTATGTAACTATATGAAACCATTGAATTAGGCATCAGATCAACTATAAGAGGCCTCCATCAATCTGTGCAAAAGGTTGGGGGGAAAAACATTTGGAATTAAGAAGATTTGTAGAGTAACACAGTTTTAGTGAATTCTTGAGTTTTTTTGTTTCTTTGTTTTCAGTTGATTAATGGATTAGATAGCTCGCAGTGTCTATTGGAAAAGTTAGTACAAGTTGTTTTTTTATTCTGTGTTGTGTTTTTTTTGAGTTTTGAAGCATTCCAACTAGTTTGCTAATTCTTTTGTTAAGTACCCTATCATTGGTTTGAACCAGGCAGGTTGAACAAATGGAGTCTTAGCTCATCATTCCATTGTCAATTTTGTACGGGCTCTTGGAATGGGTGAGGAGACTCCATGTACTATATGTTTGGAAGGAGGGGCCCTGGGAAGCTCATTTTCTATGTTTGCAATGATGTCCTAGGTGAGTCAGTTGAGCACAGTTAGGGATGACAAATCATTACAAGAAGATTACAACAAGTTGAATGCATTGGTTGCTTCAACTAAAATCTCATGGAGAGGTAGAAACACATCTAAAGAAGCCCCAAGTCAAATTAGAAGATTGGGTGAGTTTCTTTGGCTGCTAAGAAAACAAACTCTTCGTCAGACTGTCCAAGTTGTGTCAAAATACTTGTTTTCAGGCATGGCTGTAGCAGTTGGTGTACAAAAAATCTAGGAGGAGAAGACCTTAGATATCTTGGAGTTCTCAATAAAGGGCATTTGAATCCTAAGCCCTTTAGGTGGCTTAATATAAACAAAAAGGCTTGACAAAGGCCTAATTGCTAGCAGCCTATTTTTGGGTGCAATTGGCATGCATGGTTTGATGAACCGGATTGAAGTACTGATGAAAAGTATAGGTGAAGGAGTAATATTGAAACCAATAGAGGTCCTAGTGGCCAGCCTCTCCATGGAGTAAAGTTCTAGTTGAATGTGTTTCAATTTGTGAAGACAAGACTAGGAGTGTCCTAGTAGCTAGATTGGTATTGAGCAGAGTTCGTTGTATTTCTTGTTGGTGTGCACTAGTTGAAGGAGTGGGATCTTGGGTAGAGATACCTAAAGAGTGTAGGGATAGTTAAGTACCCTATCAAGTCAAAACATTGGCCTAAAGAGACCCTAGTGAAGGATAGGGAGTGAGCAAGACAAAGTGTTACATCAATTAACAAGATCATTTTTTGGTAATTGTGTACATTATCATGTTGTCTTTACAGTGACCGTCCTCATTTGTTGAAGAAGAAAAGCATTAATGTGGTTCAATAGCAATACATTCAAGTGGAAATTACACAAGGGAATATCACTATGAGATGTCCTAAGTGTGACTGTCCTTGTCACAAATGAGGACATCTCACAGTGACTGTCCCTTGTGTAATTGCCACTTGAATGAGGACAGTCACTGTAAAGACAACATGATAATGTACACAAGTACCGTGAAGGTAGTCGCAAGTTAGGGCTGTTTCATTGCATACCCGAAACAATGAAGACATTACAGTCCACAAAACATTTGTGCTTGAAAGATGAACAAATAAAATTAAACTTCTAAATAACCAAAGCCGCTAACAATAAATTCAACACAGATATGTCCTCATTTCTGGGTATTTTAGCTCTCTAACAGCTGAATACCAGATTACATAATAATGACAAAAGAAAAATAAACCCAACGTACTCAGAAATTGTAGCTGTGATTTCGCGGAGGGAATCTCTCTCGGCGCTGTTGAAAACACAAATGACAACGTTCTTGTTTTTTTTGCCCTTATATCCCGATGTGATTTCGCGGAGGGTTACGGTGCTGTTGAAAACACAAATGACAACGTTCCTTTTTTTTTTGGCCCTTATATCCCAACAACATCGCAATTGCAAGTTAGGGCTGTTTCACTGCATACCCGAAACAATGAAGACGTTACGGTCCACAAAATGTTTGTGCTTGAAAGATGAACAAATAAAATTAAACTTCTAAATAACCAAAGCCACTAACAATAAATTCAACATAGATATGTCCTCATTTCTGGGTATTTTAGCTCTCTAACAGCTGAATACCAGATTACATAATAATGACAAAAGAAAAATAAACCCAACGTACTCAGAAATTGTAGCTGTGATTTCGCGGAGGGTTACGGCGCTGTTGAAAACACAAATGACAACGTTCTTGTTTTTTTTGCCCTTATATCCCGATGTGATTTCGCGGAGGGTTACGGCGCTGTTGAAAACACAAATGACAACGTTCTTATTTTGTTTGCCGTTATATCCTGATGTGATTTCGCGGAGGGTTACGGCGCTGTTCAAAACACACATGACAACGTTCCTTTTAAATTTTGCGCTTATATCCCGACAACGTCGCAATTGCGACAGTGACAAATGTATTGTCGTCGCAAATTGCGACGGTGTCGGGCTATATTTGAAAAAAAAAGAGCAAAACCACATGACATTTGCCTGCCGTCGCAAATGGCCGTCGCAATTTCACCCCAAATGTATTAGTGTGATCTTCCTTCAAGATCCTTTGTTCATCTTCAAGATCCATTCATTCTTCTCTCAAGGTGGATTCCAAGCATACAATCATGGAGGTTTTAGATTTACATTTATAGTTTTGATTTAAATTTTTGAGTCCAGGCTTTCATATCAATATACTTGTTTACATTTCAAATACAATTGCATATCTATTGAATATCATAGCTTCATTGTTAGATCTACTTCTACTACTTGCTAGCATTCTATATTTCAATTTCATTATTAAGGTTGATTCCAAACCAGGGTTTGACCAAGGCAAAACCCTCATCCAAACAACAAAACCATTTTTCTTGCAGGTATAGGTACATGATAGCGAATTGAAGTGCAGATCTGGATACCCTTTTTGGTGAACGTCTGAGATCCACAAACAGAATTTCCATCAGAGATGATCTTTAGTGAGGGGTAGGATCCTGCCCTGGGGTAAGACCTTACCCTGTTATCTAGGTCAAGGATGACCTACTTCTAGAAAGACAAAAGTTTTCTAGGTTTTCTCTGTCTCGACATTTCCAGTTCGGAGCAAGTTGCATAATTTTCTGAAACTATGCACATACATCATAAAATAGTGATTTCTTCATCAGCCTTCTTTAGAGATAAGTATTTCTATTTCATTTAGTTTGTATGTCCACAATATTTTCCATCATATACCCTATCTATTCATATTTCCCTATCCATCCATACACAATCTCTATCCATAGTGGTGAACCTATTTTTACCTCTATTCAGGTACATTTCTTGCTAGAGGTGGCATATTTTCCTATGGTCTCACCCCTCATCCTCTCATGCAAGGTCCTCCTCTTTGTTCTCTCTCTCCATTGGGACCACTGCTAGCACCATCATCATCTCCCCTACCACCTCTCCCTCTACCTCCATCTCCCCTACCACCTCTCCCTCATCTTTGTCTCTACTCCCTCCTCCCATCTCTTGCATCTTGTTGAGGTGGTCTCTCATTTGGAGCTATCAATATAAAAAATGGATGGTCTCAAAGGTATCTCTCATACTCTTCTAACATCCCTGGGTCAAACACTCCTCAGCTCATGGTCTAGGCCTAGAAAGGTATATCAAGGATCTCCTATCATGTGGTCTTGAATGATACCATGGGTCCCCAATCATGCCTCTCCCGATGCATCCTCACAAACTCTGTCATCCCCTATGGCATCCCTTGGATGTGACTAAACTGTGTTAGTACTCGGCCAACTATCTACCTCTTAATGATAAAGGGAGTCCTCTCTATCAATTATCTTATCTTGAAATAGTATCCTAGCTACCTCTCATCATCCTATGACTCACAATCTAAGTACAGTCTCCATATCACCACGTCAATAGTATCTAATGCTTGCCTCCAGTACTCTAGTTGTCTCATCTTGTGTTGGGACTGGATATATGCATATAGGAAAATATAAGGCTACCCTGTACCTCTGGACCTCAAATCTATTGGACGTGTGATAGATATATGCTCCCATGTCCACACATGGAGTAAAGTAACTCTCACTGAGAGAAATGCACCCCTTTGGTATACTATTAGTGTAAGTTAGGGTATAGGTGTGGAAGTAGGCACACTCACAAAGAAAATTAGGTCCCCTCCTCCATCATCCTCTGCAATGTCTAACCCCAACCCACTACAAATCCATGTGATCGGTGATCTAGACATACATATCCGCCGATAGCTCCCTACAAAACTACTAGAAGTGGCTCATATAGATCCACCATATCCTCCCAACTAATCTCTGTCTCATCTATCTCATCATCACTGAATTTACAACTCTACACTCTGTCATTCTACCATGTCGATTATACTGCACTAAATATCCTATGATGGGAAGCTGGAGAATGTGATGGACATCCTCAAAGGTCATGATCATCTCTCCTATCAGGAGGTGGAATGTGCTAGTCTCAAAGTTCCATCTCTCTGCAAGCATTGTCAACATCCCTAGGTTCACCCAGATCTTAGGCCTGTAGATGATGTGATATAATCCATTCAATCCAATCAAGACTCTATCTATCTCTGATAGGGTTGGTATCAGGTTTTGTGTGATGGGATATCTCTCCCTTGACATCCAAACATCCATAATATCCTCCTATCAATTCACACAAACAATAATCCATCAGTTAAACTATGAATATCATGTACTTATTGATCTATTTGTCTATCCTATGCCTACATTTATCACATATTTATCACATGTATATCAAATAATTCTATCAGTTATCCTATTAGGTACGTTAACTAGAAAGCATGCAACGACATTGACTAACCTACACAAACCTATCAACACGTTGATAGAGAAAATCAACCAATCAACCTATGGTTTTTCCAAATCTAGTAGTGTACCTTCCTCATTTCATTTTCATTCACAAATGTGTAGACCTGCTAAATGAATGTGAATAAGCCCTAAATATTTGCACAGACTAAAAAAATGCTTAGTTTTGAATGTTTGCATAGATAAAAGGTATACACACATTAATTTCACAAATACACAGTCAATACAAATTCCTAAAGCCTTTGCATAGGTACCCTACATAAATGCATAGAAATACCATGCCACTGCGCAAACATGGCATTCTACTATGCATTCATGTGTCGCAACTGCGCATTCATGTTTTGATTTTGGATAAAATTTTGTCCTAACTAAAACCTAATCTAAATCTATCTAAAACCTCACAAAAATCAATTAAATTCAAGATCTATTCTAACAAAAACAAGGGAGGATCAAACCACCTACCAACTCTCCATAATCGGATGGCCTCTAGAACTGTTTGACATGCTTGAATTGGTGATCTAGTAGGGGGAATGATATCGTGAAAGCTCTACTCTCCTATTTCCAAAGCTCCAATCTCCCAATGACAAGTGTGCAAATGATAACCAATATGACCCTTTTACCCCTATATATAGCATGTGGACCCTATTTGATTGGTGAGTGGGCCCTACTTTCTTCTTTCACCCTATTTTTCAACCATTTGTTTTGTTTCTTTTTCATGAGATTGATTGTCATCCTTTGTAAAAAAAAAACAAACCAATCACTTTCAATAATTTGTCGATCAATCTCCCGAGGGGGCATGCTAGCATCACTTTTGACCGGGGTAGGGGCAATGTGCTGAAATCTTAATTTTTCTTTGAAACAATGCGACAAGCACACATTGCTAACAAAGTTGTAGGTGACTTTCCATACTTTAACACAAATTGAACTTCCATCAGACGTAGAGTGGAGAACCCTACAAAAACTAGCACCAATATCTCATTAATCATAGTATATAAAATTAATTTCAATGTTTTGTGCTATAATTCTATTCTCTATATTTAATTTTTCATGGCTTGAATTAGGTTTTAAGTTTGAACTCTATTTTTTGTACAAGAGAAATGTAGCAGTTGCTAATTTTCTAATCTTGGCCTATGATGGTCATAGATACATTCAGGATTGTACAATTGTACTAAGGTTGTGATACTGATTTTGATGTTGAGTCTTGGCTCTTCACATGTTGCAAATAAACCTAAAGTTGTTGTTGCTCCCTTGTTTCTATTAAAGAGAATTCAGGGTCATTTGCGAAGGGTTTTGAAATTTTGTATTGACTTTTTCATAGAGAATCACACATAGTTGTGTACTAAATGAATCGTATGACATGTCTAAATATATTAATGAAAATTTCTATGAATTGTATCATATGAATTGCTATATTTTGAAAGAATTAATGTAAATATCAATGTGTAAACATCACTCTACCAATAAACACATTACACTCCTTTATTCTTCTATTTTCTATCTAAAAATGGAAATTTTAAAAATGCAATTGAAAATCAATATTAATTGCTTGCAAAAGTTGACAGTTGATAGACACGTAAAATATCACCAAGGTATCAACCAAATTCAACCACAATAATATGTTTATGTAATATGAATGATGAAATATAGTAAAACTATTAACAAATACCTAGGAACTGCTAGTGCTAAATTTATTAAAGTTTCCATTCCTCCTAAAAAAAATTAGAGTTTCCTTCATTCTTGTGACCTGTGTTTTCACCACTTTGAGTCTTGGTCTGCATACCTCTATTGAAATATATCTTATTGATACCATAGTAAATTGACCCACTGACACTTTGGTTTGTAGTGTTTTCCAAACCTCTTCTTTCACATTTGGAACTCTAAATTTTTAGTGCCCTATTGTAAGGAAAAATGTCAACATCATACCTAGATGAATAAAGCCTAAATAAATTTTCCAAATTCTTATCTATTTTATTTCTTATCTTTGAATTTAGGAACCCCAGAGCACTAAAAACTATCTCATCCTCCACTGAACCCAATATCATGCTAAGACATAAATCAGTGAGCTTGAAATATTCTGATATTGCATCACACAACACTTCACTCCCAATTAGATTTTTCCAAAGCCTTGTCATTGATCCCTCTTCGTGGGGGTTCTCCATAATTTTATATTGTTCCATCATATATAGTGGATGAAAAATGGCTTGATTTCTTTCTAAGAAGAGTTTCATTTAAAATTCCATTTATAGTTACTCCATTTAATTTTTCAAGTTTGTGAAATTGCTTTATCAAAGTCAGTAGCTTAAATCTCAGAAATTAGCCAAATTGTTGAGACTCCAATATTGAGGAAACACAATAGACATGGATTCAAGTAGTTTATCATAAGGGAATCTGAATCTAATATGCGAGGAAAGATTATAGGAATTTTCTTTATAGAATTAGTTACAGAATCAACAATCTTGGTAAAGTATTCCCTTGTAACTCTTGTTAGTCGCTTCTTGGGGCACTTTCATGGTTCCTCAGGCTCGACCCTAGAAAAATAGTGCATTGGTATCTCAACTCCACGTACAATAACACATAACTCTCTATTTGCACCGATCTGTAAAAAGTTATCATGAATGTTCAAATCTGTGAGTGTTTGCCACTTGGAAAAAAATTATCACATAATGTTGGTTGGGATTGATAGAGATTATCAAGGGTGATGCATGTCAATTTACACAGCTTAGCATATTCGACAATATACATAGCTCTTTGTTGGGCCTTTTTCATAATTTTCCTCATTTCCTCTAGTATGAGGAGGAGACCTACTAAAGTTAAGAGTGTCTCTATATTAGCTAACCTCTGAAGTAGATCAGGAAATTTCAATTTTTATGATTTGTTGTGACATGAGTTCATTAGTCTAAGAAATGATGGATATTCTAAAAAAAAATGATGTGCTGGTCCATCCAAAGAGATCCATTTGGTATCATTATCCTTAATAAATCTTGTTCCCATCAATTAGTCCTTGGGAAAAGTGTTGAAATTCCATAAATCGCTTGGGACTTTAACATAAGTATTTGTAGAACTCTCCAATTAAAAATTCAATTTTTGTACTAGAGCATGATCGCTCACAAATTTATAAAATCTAGATTTATTATATGGACCATGCAGTGAATGCCAATAACATATGGTGCATAATAACTTTGCACCTTTGTACAAAGAACATTCCTATTATCTTGGGTTACTAAAGCTCCATCTGCTCCAACACACCCCAACTTTTTGACAATTGTCATGTCATCCATACCTCCATATTCAATTAAAGAACTCTATACTAGTTGAAACAATGTTTTTGTTGTTGCACTATCCTTCATTTTAGAAACAGATTGTAGATGAGGTTGGTGGACATGATTGTGTATAGTATAAACATGCATGCATACCCACGAAGTATTATCTACTATTGTAACTTCGTCTAAAGATAATGTAATAAAGTTTGACTCTCTTATTTTTTCCTTTACATCTTCTTTTTCATCCTCAGGAAAGCACCTTTCCCATTCCCATCCACTGTTTACTGACCAGTGACTGTTAGGATAGTTAGGAACTTTTAAAATGTGTAATAAAGAACTCATTGATGGGTATTCTATCATAGCATGCCCTCTACTAAATATATAAAAAATAACACTTAACTAAACAACTTTTCCTAGTTGTTCTACTTGCATTTCTTTTCCAAGAAAAGCTTCAATAAAACCTTTTACTTCAACAAAATTAATCTTTATTTTTTCCTAAAAATAATATTTTTTGACATTCCTAACAAGCTAATATTCCTCCTTTTTTTTACATCTTATCACAAATTTTTCAACTCCATCTATTATTTATTTTTCATAAAATTTACCCATATGATTTTCTATGCTGTATATTTTTTACTGTAACCTCTTTTCGTTCTTATTTATCATGGTGAAAATATTACACATGCGTTCTATCAGAAGCTCACCTTCAATTGGATTATCCACTAGCTCAATGAATGTATACTTTAAAATGCATTTTATTTAAAAATCCCTCGACAGATCCCACTGTCGATCCTTTTTTGATTCCCTATCCTTTTTTGAGTTGGCTTTTATTTTCCCCTTTCGTGCATCATCATCATTTGTGCCTGAGGTATTCTCACCCAAGTCAATTATATAATTACAGCTACCCTGGGTATCGACTAGAAAATCTTCTTCAAGTTCATCATGATCTAAGATATCAGGTTCACCGCCTTCATCAATATGTCGTGTAGGTTGCGAATCTTGTACTTGTGATGATGTACCTTCCTAATTTTTACCACAAACTTTGCCACCGCCAAAGTAAAATCATAAGGTTATGTATTTTTTTGGCCTCTCTTGGTTTTCCCCACATGCAGGATTCTTACTCTTCTTCCTATTTGACATCTCCAAAAAAATAAAGGCTGCAAAAAAATATCAACTTGTTAGAGAAGTGATAATAGATTAGTCACTATATGTATGAATAGTGGTAATTTGGAATCACCACTATTTGTGTATGTGTGTGGGGAAAATGTAAGATTCACTCCTAAATCCAAATTCCCAAAGGAGAGATACAATTTGATCAACCAAGAGGTTAATACACAATCGAATCAATCTATGAAGAATATGAAAGAAAGAATAAATCCTATACTTCCCTATAGTTGGATCAAGTGTGAAATCTGAAATAATTAAAGTGCAAATACTAACCTTGAATTAGGGTAGATCTGGAAAATGCTAAATTTTGGCTTTTGTATGAACTTTTTGAAGATTCTATCACTTGTTCTAGATTGGAAATGTCGAGGTGGAAAAAACCCAGAAACATTTCTCCAAATTCACACAGGTCGACTTTGACCTTTTAAAAGGTCAAAGACCACATTATTTATTTGAAGTCCGATTCCAATTCTGTTCGCAGATCCTAAAAGATTGTCGAAAAGGGTATCTGAATTCACTCTTAGATCTGAGATTCCACACCTGTACCTGCAAGAAAAATGGTTTTTTATTTGTTTGGGGGGAGTTTGCCTTGGTCAAACCCCAGTTTGGAATCAACCTTAATATTGAAATTGAAATAGGAGAATGCTAGCAAGTAGTAGAAATGAATCTAATAATGAAGCTATGCAATTCAATAGATATGCTAATGTATTTGGAATGTAATCAAATATATTGATAGGAAAGCTTGAACATAACATCATCAAACCTCCATGATTGTATGCTTGAAATCCACCTTGAGGAAATAATGATATGGATCTTGAAGATGAACAAAGGATCTTGAAGGAAGATCACACCACCATGGTGGCTAGATCTAGGGTTTGAATGATAGATCTTAAATGCTTGAGCCAAATCCCTTCAATAGCTTGAATTCTTTAAATCCTTGATCTTCAATGGAGAACTTGGATGAAGAAGAAGACTTGAATGCTTGAATGAATACTTGCTTGATCACCTTGAGAACTTGAGAGCTTGAGCATGAAAACTTGATGATTGAGTGATATATAAATGAGAGAGGAAGGCCTCCTTTTATAGTGATCTAGGGCACACTCCTCTAGATGGGCCACCTTGAAGAATTAAATCCCAATTAGGTCCTCACCTTTAGAAAATATACCTTGATTAAATACCATTAAATGATTTACCATTTCGGAGCCCGAAACAGCTGACTCGGAAGTGGGAAATAATTATCCTGAAAGATAAATTACCGGCAAATGAAAATTTGAAATCCTGGTAGGAAGAGGTCAAGGTCAAGGTCAACCCTGACCTAGTTAGGGTTGAGGTCGACTTTGACCTCAAACCCTAACTTTGCCAAATTCTACAACAGGAGTTCTAGGGGTGCCAGAAATGTAGGATTTGATGTCAGAACAGGACCTAGTGTCAGGAACAGATAGAAAATCCTTGGAATGATGTGATGAAGGACTAGGAGGTCTCATTTCTGAATCCTACCTAGAAAATGGAGTCATGGAAGAGGGAAAATCAGGAAAGTCCTTAAGACCTTAACCCTAATTTCACCTAGAATGAAGAAATCAAGTGCAGAGAAGAAGTGGAAAGCGGGGAGAAAGCCAAATACATGCAAAGATCCAATCAAGGCACCAAAGATGACCCTAAACCACTTACTCAGAGGGCTAAATGCTCTTAACATGGAAGTGCTTCCATTTTAATATGATACAATATAATACGATTTATTGGCCCTATAACCTACAATTTAAAATCTAGATGTCATCATGTTTGAGGTCACTCGAGTGACCACTAACAGGTCCCCATTTAATAAGACTGAACCCAAAATTATAGATAGATAGGGATGAATTCAAAATAATATTATAACACTTAAAAAAAAAACCACTTACATTTATGTAAATAGCATTCGCCAATGCACTTAGCACTTAGCAGCAATGGTTGTTCCTAGTTTGAAACTTCACTATTGATATGAATTGAGAGATCAGAACTGACGAAATTGTGTAAAGTAAAATTGATCTTTGAAAGTATTTATACCAATCCTTATTTGGTGAATTTAGAGGTAGTTTTGTATGGTATTAGGTATACAACTATTTGGCGAATCTCGTGTAATAATAACACATCTTATGTAATTTTTGAGGTGATTATGGATAGTCCAATAACTGGATATTATAATATAGTTGGAAAACATTATGGTGATTTGAGACACACTTCAGAAAAATGCGAGGCAAATTTGGGTCCTCCTCCAAATATATCTCTGTAAAACTACTGGAAAATTTTGGCCATCGACTAAGATAACTTTAGAAATTGTAGGCAATTTTTTTGAATTTATCGTGTCCAAAAATTAGATTCTATTGGCAAAATCATGATAGAGATAGAGATAATTACACAAACCGCTGGGCGATTGTCCCGTGCATTGGACCCAATATTTATGAAGTTCAGGTGACATGGCCACCATAATGTGTAGTTTTTATTTGCCAAATTATGAGTCATCGACATGAGATATTCACCAATTGGCAAATATTTTCCACTAAAATCTTCCCTGATCCAAGGTAAATTGAAGGCAATCTTCTCCATTGTAGAAAGCTTCTCTCCCATGAAGGCCAAGTAGAGAAGTTCACAATCAAGCAAAAATATTATTTCATCCATCCATAGGATTTCTTCCCTCATTGCAAGTGATTATCAAGCATAGCTACATTGAAGATCTAGGAGTGGCTTTCATAGATCCATACATTTTTGAAGCCATCCTTGATTCCTTTCTACATTCAAAGGTCAACACTTTCAATTCAAGCAACAATCAAGCATCTCCATGAATATGAGCTACTTTTACATCTATTCAAGAAGGTTTATGCAAGGTGAATCAAACATATACCATTTTACATACTTTCCTTTATGTAATTTCCTTTAATTTTCAAGGTTGATTCTTAAACAAGGGTTTGAACAAAGAAAGCCCCTTTTACCCAACCCTTTCCCCATTTTTATATGTGCAAAAATAGGTGATGAAGTTGTCAAAAATTTTCTAGGAAGATCAGGAGCTATTGGAACTTCTCCGAGAAGATTGAGAGTTGTTAGAGAGACCTTGCAAATAAATGTTTGAAATGTTCTATTCCCAAGTACAAAATGTTTGAAACATTTTGTACCCTACAACTTTAGCCCAAATTGAAATCACAGGTCAGAACAACAGTCTGGACACCGACTCAAGTCATTTCTAGTTTTTGGCAGTTAGTTATCAGTTTGTTATTTCTAGATCCATCTATACATGCCTATTTAGATTTCTACATTTCATTACCATTTTCATTTTCCCTTTTTCCATTTCATAATTTACACATTTTAGTGAAGGATCATTGTCCCATTCAACAATCGGATCCTACTTGAGCCTATTGGGACATCTTCCTTCCGAGTGTGCAAGTTTGTAAAGGAGTAATCTACCCCTTTGCATTGCTTCCCTTTTTCATCATGTATTCTTCCTATATGATGCAAATGAATTAGAATCATCCTATATGATTCAAATGAATTAAAATCATCATATATGATTGAAATGGATATATTTTTTTTGTATAATCATCCTACATGTCTAGACATATATTATATAAATTTTTTTGTCAACTTACAAATAATCAAAATATAAAATAATTCAAATACATCCTTATATGGTCAAATAAAAAATGCCAAAACCCAAATCCATTCCTTTTTTCAAAATGCTTCTTCTAGCATGACAAAAATGTCCCTTTTCTCAAGGCGTCTACTTTATATTACAACGAGGTTGATGAAATGATGAGATCCTTTAAGACTCATTTTTTCACTAGTAGTATGATCTAGATGTTAATTGGAATATTGACTTGGATTTCCTTTGATTTTGAGCTAAGCTCACTATAAATTCAAAACATAAAAAAAATATTACATACTTTACACCAAGACATATAAACTAAAGTAGACGATGATCGATTGAACAAACATATATAAACTCTTAGAATGTCTAAAATCTTTTGTCAAGTTACTTATTGATCAATATACACAATAATCTTCTCACTATAAATCCAAAACATAAAGAAAAATCTAATGAATACACCATTTTCACTAGCACATGAATGGATGAGTCCCACTAGTTTCACTAGCACACTAATGGATAAGTCCCAAATAAATAATGGGAGTATTCATTTGAGATGACCACATTTATTCTTTACCTTAATAAAGAACAAGACAAAATAAAATAAATGAACCTTAAGCATAGTAAATGGAAAGATCCACTCATGTGGCTCATAAAAAAGTTATGTACCATCGAAAACAAGAAACAAGGCCTCAAAAACCAAGGGTGCGGGGTTTTCCCTCTTTGGTCCCCCATCAACAAAATGCCCACCTCATTTCAAGCCGACCAAATAATCTTCACTTTTTCCCCTCCATAGCACTAAATTCAATGCATTTTTCTAAACTTTAACAACAACATTGACTCTTCATCCACGTCAACAATCCACCATGTCACTATCTCTGTTGCATGAAAGCCTTGGCCACATCAGCAATCCTCATGTCAGCCCCTGTTTGTAGAAAGTTTTTGTCCAATGTTGGTCCGATGCATTCAATCAATTTTGTCAGATTGTCAGATTGCATGGATTACCAAGGAGTATCATCTACGGAGATAGTAAATTTGTTGGATACTTTTGGAAGACCCTTTGGAGAAAGTTTGGCATTGAGTTGAAATATAGTTCTACATTTCACCCACAGACCGATGGACAGATAGAAGTTGTGAAGAGAAGCTTTGGTAATCTTTTGAGATGTTTAGTTGGAGACACACCGAGTAATTGGGATTTTGTGTTGGCACAAGCAGAGTTTGCATACAATAATTCAGTGAATAGGAGTACTGGAAAAAAACCTTTTGAGATTGTAAATGGCATACAACCGAAAGGTATATCAGATTTGAGGGATATTGTTGATGAAGGAAAGATAAGTGTTGAAGGAGTAAAGTTTGTTGAGTACATGAAGACATTGTATAAAGATGTGAAACATAAGTTGGAGAAAAGTAATTAGAAATACAAAGATAGAGCTGACAGATCTAGAAGACATAAGGCTTTTGTAGTTGGTGATGAAGTGATGGTTCGTTTGAAGAAAGGCAGATTTCCTGTTGGAACATGTGGGAAGCTGAAAATGAAGAAGTTTGGTCCTTGCAAGATTTTGAGGAAATTTGACAGTGGAAATGCTTATGAGATTGAGTTACCCGATAATATGGATATATCACCCATATTCAACATTGCTGATTTATATGAGTACCATGAGTCAGATGAAGAAATGACAGTACCATATGATTATCTGAAGAAACAAATAGAAGAAGTTGAGAAGATTTTGGAACAAAGAATTGGCAGAAATACAAGTGGAAAATAGTATATGGAATATCTGGTAAAGTGGAAGAATAGACCGATTGAAGACAGTTCATGGATTTCACAATCTGAGTTTGACTCAGCTCGGATTGAACTTGCTTCATGATTTAGAGAATCATTTCAAATAACCCCAGGTGTCTGATGCAAGAGCATCTCGGGTCCTTGGCAATCCTGTGTCACCAAAAATATGTTTGTGTTTTCCTGTGTTACTCGGTTCCTGCTTTGACCGAGTTGGATTGGTTTCCTTTGTTAATTGGGGTTGGTCCGTTATCTCTCTAGCACTCGGTGATGCTTGTCTGGCGCTCGGTTATCCTTTCTTACCAAGGTGTTTGTTTTAGTTTCATGTTGAGGCCGAATTGTGCAATTAATGTTGGTCATCGATTTAATGCTAGTATTTATCATTGGGAAGCATGTGGACCTAGATCTGGTCATTCCTTCCATTGATGGTGGATCTGAAGGCCGACTTGTTCGGTAGCCTCTTGTATATATTGTAATCTTTGGTTGTAGTTTAGGAGGAAGTTTTTGGATAGAAGATAGAAGTAAGAAGATTGAAGATAGTTTCAGATCCTCGCATGTTGGAGGACTTCTATACTTGAATTGTAATATCTGGCCTAAATCGGGAAGGCCTTATAGCCTAACGTATATGAATCAATTTGAATAAATAATAAGAAGGATATTTGCATCCTCTCTCTCACTTGTGTGTTTGTTGCTTCCATGTGTGATCTCTGCAAGGTGGACCTAGTTAGGGTGTGCCTCTGGCCCCTCTCCTACATCCATCCCCTTGCATCATTACAACATTACTAAAAAAAAGGAAGAAAGCTATAAAATTGGAAACAAAATAGATCCTGAAAAGAGGAAATAGTTGTTGCGACAACAAATCTAACTTCCCACTCTCTCCTAGATTTCCTCAAAGAATTCATCATGTTGTCTTAGTCTTTTCTTGGCGACTTCCACCTTGATCATCCAGAAACCTTTTGCTGGTGCTGCATTAATGTTTCTCCATTGGAGTCTGCTAAAAGACTAGGTCGAGCATCCAATGTATGAGTGTGCTTCACCTAGTCAAGACAATGGGTTGCTATATTGATGCATTGCACTTCATATGTTAGGATAAAGACATTCATGGTAATAAACACCAAAACATGCATGCATTATTTATGTTCAAACAACTATTTTACTTATAAAGACATAATCACAACTTTAAAGTAAGAAATATAGGATATTCATCCAAATGTAGCATATTAAGTGTGTTTAAACCATAGCAACAGTCTAGTGGTAGCATGCCACATAATAATAGAACTGAGTATAAAGTCTTTGAGAAAATATAACAGATTAAGGAAAAAGACCTAGCAAAGACTATCCTAGGGTGTCTAAAGTATGGCATTAATATGCCTCATCATTTACCGTGTCCAAAAATTAGATTCTATTAGCAAAATCATGATAGAGATAGAGATAATTACATAAACTGATGGGTGATTGTCCCGTGCATTAGACCCAATATTTATAAAGTTCGGGTGACATGGCCACCCCAATGTGTAGTTTTTATTCACCAAATCATAGGTTGTCGACATTAGACATTCACCAATTGGCAAATATTTGCCACTAAAATCTTCCCTGATCCAAGGTGAATTGAAGGCAATCTTCTCCATTGTAGAAAGATTCTCTCCCATTAAGGTCAAGTAGAGAAGTTCACAATCAAGCAAAAAGATTATTCCTTCCATCCATAGAATTTCTTCCCTCATTGCAAGTGATTATCATCCTTGATTTGTGAAGGCTTTCATAGATCCATACATTTGTGAAGGCATCCTTGATTCCTTTCTATATTCAAAGGTCAACACTTTCAATTCAAGCATCTCCATGAATATGAGCTATTTTTACATCCATTCAAGAAGGTTTATGCAAGGTGAATCAAACATATACCATTTTACATACTTTCCTTATGCAATTTCCTTTCATTTTCAAGGTTGATTCTTAAACAAGGGTTTTACCAAAGAAAACCCCTTTTACCCAACTTTTTCCCCATTTTTATGTGTGCAAAAATAGGTGATGAACCTGTTAGAATTTTTTTAGGAAGATCAGGAGCTATTGGAACTTCTTCAAGAAGATCGAGAGTTGTTAGAGAGACCTTGCAAATAAATGTTTGAAATGTTCTATTCCCAAGTACAAAATAGTTGAAACATTTTGTACCCTATAACTTTAGCCCAAATTGAAATCACAGGTCAGTACAATAGTGTGGACACCGACTCAAGTCATTTCTAGTTTTTGGCAGTTAGTTATCAGTCTGTAATTTCTAGATCCATATATATATGCCTATTTAGCTTTCTACATTGCATTATCATTTTCATTTTCCCTTTTTCCATTTCACAATTTACGCATTTTAGCAAAGGATCATTGTCCCATTCAACACTTGGGTCCTACTTGAGCCTATTGGGACATCTTCCTTTTGAGTGTACATGTTTGAAAAGGAGTAATCTACCTCTTTGCATTGCTTCCCTTTTCATCATGTACTCTTCCTATATGATGCAAATGAATTACAATCATCCTATATGTTTCAAATGAAATAAAATCATCCTATATGATTGAAACAGATAATTATTTTTGTATAATCATCCTACATGTCTAGACTCATAGAATGTATAAATTTTTCTGTCAACTTACAAATAATGAAAATATAAAATAATTCAAATACATCCTTATATGGTCAATAAAGAATGTCAGAACCCAAATCCATTCCTTTTTCAAATTGCTTCTTCTACCATGACAAAAATGTCTCCTTTCTCAAGGTGTCTACTTTATATTACAATGAGGTTGATGAAATGACGAGATGCTTTAAAACTCCTTTTTCATGAGTAGTGTGATCTAGATGTTTAATCATAACATTGACTTGGACTTCCTTTGGTTTTGAGCTGAGCTATAATCTCTAGTCACTATAAATCCAAAACATAGAAAAAATATTACATACTTTATACCAAGACATATAAACTAAAGTAGATGATGATCAATTGAACAAACATATCTAAACTCTTAGAATGTGTCAAATTACTTATCGATCAATATACAAAATAATCTACTCACTATAAATCCAAAACATAAAGAAAAATCTCATGAATACACCAATGGATAATTCCCACTAGTTTCACTAGCACAACTAATGGATAAGTCCCAAATAAATAATGGAGTACTCATTTGAGATGACCACATTTATTCTTTGCCTTAATAAAGAACAAGACAAAATAAAATAAATGAACCCTAAGCATAGTAAATGGAAAGATCCACCCATGTGGCTCACATAAAAAAATGTACCATCGAAAAGAAGAAAACAAGGCCTCAAAAACCAAGGGTGGGGGGTTGTCCCTCTTTGGTCCCCCTTCAACAAGATGCCCACCTCATTTCAAGCCGACCAAATAATCTTCACTTTTTCCCTCCATAGCGCTAAATTCAATGCATTTTTCTAAACTTTAACGGCGGCATTGACTCTTCATCCACGTCAGCAATCCGCCACGTCAGCCGCTTTTCGTAAGAAAGTTTTTGTCCAATGTTGGTCCGATGCATTCAATCAATTTTGTACTTAATATTTATTTGGAATCTTTCTTCATATCTGCAAATTGTTTGTCTGTGGGTGTGGCGAATTCCTCAACACCCAAAATTTTGTACACTCCCCCTGCTTGAAATGACTGATCGGTGAGTTGTCTCTCATAGCCACTGCATTTTCATTCTCTACAACAGTTTTTCATGTGATTTCATTGCAATAAATAAAGGATGGATTTCATAGGTTGAAGAAACTTTGATTTCAACATATGATATAGGCCTTTATTTTATTGGTTTAGTGCAAAATAATGATTAACATCTAATATTAGTAAAAAAAATTGATTATAGTAAATTAAAATTTCCTACTTATCTATTGATTATAGTAAGTTAAAATCTGTTTGGATACAATGTTTTGACTAGTTAATAATAATTGTTTGAATGTTATTAATGTGGAGAGAGTGGAAGAATACAAAAGATCATTTTAAGATAAGTAAATAATGTTTGCTTAAAACATGTTTTAGTAGTTGTAATCTAAATGAACTCCCATCTCGAACAAAATTATTGAGGAAACTACTAGTTAATATTTTAGTAGTGAATGATGGTAACTACAAGAGAAGTTGTTAAATATGTCTTGTCAAGTTTAATCATAAAGCTGAGATCTATGTTATGATAAGGCCAACAAGATAAGTCTTACAGTAATGTGTATCTATAAATATGATCTAAATAATTAGTTTTGTTCATAAAAAAGTGGATACTCTCAAATTTGATTGTAACAAGTTTTCATGCATAAAACATGAGACCCCCCTTAAGTAGACATAGAGGAAAACATTTACTTCAACCCATTGCCCACATATCTAATAATTATATCATTGGAGGACACATGTTGTACAACCCACCCTAACTATGAGAGTGCATCCATTGTTAGATGGACAAATGGTAACACATTGTGTCCAATAATGATAGCTCTCCTTGTTTTATTTATGGAAAAGAAACATTGGAATTCTCTTATGCTACCCAAAAGTTAAACATGAGGGAAACGCCTATAAATTGACACTCTTAGGTAAGTAGCATGTCTTTTTCTTAACTAGGTATATTCTTTTATTGAAATATTTGTTGCATTGATAATTGGAAGGCTAAGAACACATATTTGATATGAGAGGTAATTTACATATATGGTAAATTGGAAGAGATACACTTGATATGCAACATATATTCCTCCACCAACATAGTGAACTTTTGGTTGTTTTTGGTGTTACACAAATCATAAAAAGCATATGAGTGACAAGAAATCTAAAGTCTTTGTATCCCCCACATGGTTGTTGGTTGTGAGCATTTAGTACTTTTACATCTCTAATTTATTTCTATATTCAAGATATTGATAGGCAACATGTCAAGTCCATATCCTAGACCTTAATGCTATTTGTATCTCCTTATGAACTAATGAAAGGACTTTGCTATGATCATACACTTAAATTATCTTTAATAAATGTTAAGTCTAGCTCTAGCTCTAGGCAATAGGAGTAGGATGGAAATGGAAAAAAAAAACTTTTCTTATAAAATATAATAAAGAAATTAATTTACATAACACGAGTCATCTACATTCTATGATTGATTAGTTATGCCTTAGCAATTATCATATTGAATTAACTCAACACCAAAATATGTTTCTCTTGTAAAAGTTGCATAATGAGTTAGTTTGATTTACTCAATTTTTTGTTTGGCAAGCTATCTACTATATGTTGAGTCAATAAACAATGGTACATTAGATTCTCACATGATAAAATTAGAAAATCTATAAAAATAGAGATGTGTTGACCTTTAAATATAATAAGTTCTAAAAAAATACATTTAATGATAAATTTGTGTTTTTCATATGCTTACTTTATTGATTAGATGGCATAAGGCAATTTTATCAAATTCTTCAAACTTGTGAAAGTATTAACAATCTCATTGCTATGTATTCTTATTATGAGAGGACAACATGATATGATATGTCATGTGTATAAATTTATAATGTGAGCAATAGTGAACTACTAAAACTTATGGTTGAGAAATCAAAGAATTTCTAATTTTTGTAAGAAAATTTAAAGTTGTTGTAGGAATTTAGGTACTATCTTAGTATGGTAAAGGGGTCTCAACCAAAGGGAAATCAAGTATTCAATAATGAGGTGGAACTTAATTGATGGGAAAAGTAGACGAGCACAACTAAAAAATAGTATTTTTGCTAAGACAAGGAAGTCAAGGTCCTAATAACACCTTGTAGGTTTTTAGGTCTCTCAAACCTCGTTTGGTCTTTCCCTTTTGGTTAAATGTCCACGGCATAAAGGTCACTAATACCTTAGGCAATTTTTTTATTTTATTTTTATTTTAGGCAACTTATTATTGCTTGTGGTTAGTTTTCAAATGTTTAACACACCATATGACTAAGGGGTTGGCCGAATTAGTAATTACTTAAACTCAAACAATTCCATTTGCAAATTAAACTTCAAATAGATTTTCCAAAAATAGTAATTGGACACAAAAAATTTATATGGAAAACCCAACAATGAAAAAACCATGATGAGAGTTATCTCACAATATATGAACAAGTATTATAGCATTGTTTTAAGGTTACATTCCAAGTAAGCAACTACTCCCTAAAATAAGGTTTTATGTCAATGCCAAAGGAATATCACTTCTCCTTATATACAATATGTCATTACAATGAATGGAAAACATGAACTTGAACTGATATAGAAATGCATCCATCACATGCATATGTTGTAGTCATCTTTTTTTCTCACTAGATCATTTGACTCAACTTCCTCACATCACAAATGATTTGATTTTCTATATATATCCTCTGTAACATCTCAAAGCTCCAACTATGTCAGCTCCAAGATTGATTTTGATCAAAATCATATAATATTTTACTACTCAACCACATAAACATTAAAATAGAATGAGTTGTTCATCATCCCAAGACATAACAAGGCCTAAAATTATTACAATGCATCCTCCAAAGTAGATTCAAATGATCAATATCACATCACAAGTGAAGCAAACGGGTATGTTGGTCCAATAATAAATTCATTAAAAAAATGTCAGCAATATAAATTTGTGCTATCAAGGATACTATCTCTATAACCTTCAACTAAAGTATCTAATTGTATGTGCTAGTGCAAGTAAAGAAACATATTGTACTGATAAAAATAGAGCATCTTGGACTAACTTTACCACAATAACGCTCTAGATGTTGTATTGTGACACATTAAACCACCTAAAACTTGCATGGAACATACTTTAGACCTTATTTGTCATTTCCACAAATATGCACATTCATATCTATCAAATCGAAGGAATACAAAGCA